>VXAU01003153.1:416844-459612 GCA_013399695.1 Formicarius rufipectus | reverse complement strand
TATATTCTGCAGTGGTTAGTTATATTCTTTGTACTGACTCATATATAAAACCTATAGGTCTAGAAGTTTCTAAAGCTTTTGCAAAACTGCAGCAATAAAGTGAACTTCTCCTCTTACTTTTATACTGATTAATTTAAGCAGCTTTCCTGATATATAATTTTACTACAAACATACATCCACACTCCTTCAGTTGATCCTCCTTGCTCAAATAATAACACTTCACAGCCTTCAACAATCTCACTGATTTAAAATATAAATAAATAAATATGTGATTACTATCAGCTTCTATTCTGTTGACTCCTTATTGCTGTTGCATTTGTTTAAATCCAAGGGTCTACAATGTATATCACCTCTTGCATGCAATAAAATTCTATGAATAAATCTCTTATGAATGAAGTCTAAGCTCCACTGTATTTCAACTACTGTTGCAGTAAATAGCTAGATTAACTTTTGAGACCTATCACCTCATTCTATCCTAAGAAAGATCACTAGTAGTTTATAAAAATAGAAAGCAAACTTTTACACATTGGCAGCACACTTACACTGCGGGCAAACAGTGGCAGAGCTCCTCTGGTTCAATATGTAAAGTCCCTAGTCTTTTTCTAAGATCTTAACAAGGTCCTTTTGAAAAGACAGCTCAATGTCTTTATTAAGAATCCCATCCTTCAGAGAAGTCTCATAAGTTCTCCTTGACTTTAAAGAATCAATTCTCGCATTCATCTGTTTCCAATAACCATCTTTAATGCACACCAAACCATCTTAAGAGCCTAATACCAACAAAGAAAAGCTGAACCAATAGCCTGATCATTTGGATAACAGTTCTAAGAAGAGTAAATGGTTCTTAGCTAGTCATTTCCAGGAACTTTGCAAAAAGAAAACCTGTGGGGTTTTTTTATAAGCAGGTAAGATTCCTAGAAAGGAAGTGTTGTCTTTACTGAACCCCTGAAGATTTTCAAGACTTAAGGCACAGTTCCCTAAATAACTTGGAAACTATTTTAGCCATATAGCACAAACCTATTAGTATTGCAAACCACATACTACAGAATATAATTATCTGGATCTAAATTACAATTCTTCAAATTATTTCTGTGGCATTAAATATACTTATGTATAAATAACACACACAAATCCTTACTTTCCTTTATTGGCATATTTTATGTGGGGTTTATTTCTGTTACAGCTGTATTATTCAACTCAAAGACTGCTAAAAGGTTGCAGTTACCTCAGATAGCAAAAAAATTTGAAAGAATATAGTGTTCAGCAGTTGTTAGAATTCAAAGAGTTGAATATTTCTAACTTTGTATTTAGTAGCAAAATTTCAGACCTACTAAAACCGACTAGTAGAGTTTTACACTACTTTAAAAGGAGAAGTTAAAAGTCTTTCTGTTATAGTTTTCTTAGGAGCAGGTGGAATTTTCCTTTCCCCTACCAACGAAACAAGGAGCTAATGACCATGATCTTCTCCCACTGCAGATATTAAAGGAGTAGATCAGGGCTAAAAAGGAGTTACTTAGCAACAGTAAATCACTGGGGTGTGGTGAGGGAAAGTGGGCACTTTTTGGGTTTTTCGGGTTGGCTGGAGTAAGAGGACTGCTGTGGGAAGAAAGGGAGAGACAGCTCTTGGGGAAACCTTTGCCCTATGGGTTTTGATCGCCTTCCTGTTTTCCTCCCGTGTTTTTTTGTTTGTTTGTTTTTATTTTCAATCCCTGGATTTGCGGAGTTCCCAGTGCTCAAGAGAGAGAGAGACTTCACTAGCCGGGGTCTTTTGCATCGGGCTTCCTGAGGGGGCCAGCAGCTGCCAGCCTGGGCACCAGGGGCTCCCAGCATTGACAGCTCCAGCTCAGAGTGGCATTCATCCCCCAGCCACAATCCAAGGAAAGGGATCCCAGCCCTTTCCCTCCCTGCGTGGCTTCTTCCCACCGACGCCACAGAGGGATTCCACAGCCTCAGAGGGACACACACTAAAACCTTCTCTACCCACCCTCGGGGAGGGTCAGCTCAGCACTGGCCAAGGAGCAACATCGCCACCTCTTGTCCATAAATATTACTGCACCCAACCGAAGCAGAGACTGCTGAGGGGTTCAAAAGTGGGTTATCCCACAAATTGGTTGTTTAGTTCTGGTTGCTATGTTTCTTCTGAATAGATATATATAGATATATATAGATACGTTGCAATTAAGAACTGCTATCCTTTTCCATTATCACATCTTAATTATATTTGTTTGAATTTAAAGGAAGTTCATCTCTTTCTTTGGTTCCTAGTGCAACAAATTTCTTAATTTCCTCTAAACTGAGACACTTTTCAAAGGTTTTCAGGGTGTATATAAGGATTTCAGGGACAGATGAAGTGAGCTAGATCTTAGAATAGAATCATAGCATTGTTTAGGTTGGAAAAGATCTTTAACATCATTGAATCTAACCATTAGCCCAGCACTGCCAAGTGCACTAGTAAACCATGTCCCCATGTGCCACATCTACACATCTTTTAAAGTCAGGGAATCTGACTCCACCACTTCTCTGCCCACCACTGGGCAGCTCGTTCCAGTGCTTGGTCACCCTTTTAATGAAAAACGTCTTCTTAATATTCTTTCTAAACCACTCCAGGTACAACCTGAGGCCATTTTCTCTCATCCTATTGCTTTTTACTCTTGGGAGAAGAGATCAACTCCCAACTCACCACAACCTCCTTTCAAGTAGTTGTAGAGAGCAATAAGGTCCCCATGAGGCCTCCTTTTCTCCAGACTAAACAACCCCAAGTACCCTCAACTTCTCGCAGAACCTGTGTTCTAGACACTTCAACAGCTCCATTGCCCTTCTCTGGACATGCATCGGCTCCTCAACATCTTTCTTGTAGTGAGTGGCCCAGAAATGGATACAGGATTTGAGGTGCAGCCTCACCAGTGCCAAGCACAGTCCTGCTGGCGACATTTTCTGATTCAAACCAGGATGTCATTGACCTTCTTGACGACCTACTAGCTCAGATTCAGTCAGCTGTTGACCAGCACCCCATGTCCTTTTCCACCTGGTAGGTGTCCAGCCACTCATCCCCAAGCCTGTAACATTCCATGGGGCTGATGTGACCCAAGTACATCTCCCTCAGTATCCCTGTGTGAATCACATCCAGCCCTATAGACTTCTTTCATCTGCCTCTTCATCCTGTTTGGGTGGTCTATAACAGACTTTTACCATGACATCTGCCTTGTTGGCCTTCACCCTGATTCTTGCCCATAAACTCTCAACAATATCATCACCATCATCAAGGTATAGACAGTCAAAACACTCCTTAACAAACAGGTTACTCCATCACCTCTCCTTCCTTGCCTATCCCTACTGAAGAATTTAGAGTCATCAATTTTTGCACTCCAGATGTGCAAGTCATGACACCATGTTTCCATGATGGTAACTATGTAATTTCAGATCATTATACACAATACTTCTTACAAGACTGACAACTGAAAGCTTATTTAATGTCACATGGTCCCTGTACAATTTAGATTAAAAAAAGATCAATGCACATTTCCTCTTTTAAACTATTTGGTTTGCAGCTTCTTCGCATTGGGCTATGACTTACTCTTACGCCAATACAGCAACTTTGGTCCTTGTCTTCGATCACAAAATTTTGCATCCCTTTTATGCTGAAAACCTGTAGGGCGTTGCTCATACACCTAGGTTGTGTGTACATATCCATTCTAAAATCTTTTCATTACATTACTGGCAGGTAACAAATTCTTTTTCTCCATGAATAGCATACCTATTACAAGGAAATACAACCTCCTGAGCTTCCTCTCCTTCTTTATATTTGATGACAATCTTATCCAGGAACCATCCATTGCCTGTGTTGAAATTACAAAAGTTTATCATGTGAAATCATGCTCCTTTTTTTCATTTTTAAATACATTTTAAGAAAAGAAGCTGACATTATCTTTTTCTAGAAGAAACACAGATTACTTTAAGACAGATCTCAGCTAAACGGATAAGATATATTAACCCAATGAAAGGTTTATTATTTTGTGTCTCTTGTAAGAGATACAATTCTTCTCTGCTTTACCCTGTTTTAGTTTTAAGAGGGGTGGGTTTTTTCCCTTGGAGACAAATGCACGCACACATCTCTGAACTGTCAAGACCATCTTGCAATCAAATCTGCATCTTTTGATTCCTTGCAATCGGGCACTGGTATGCTGGGACAAACCTATTTATAGCCATAATCAAGATTTGTGTGAATGCTGGAAATTTTGGTATTTTGTGAGTGAAGTACTTATTGCATATATACTATTGAATAATTATATATTAATTAATTGTAGTCATTAATATGTTAATTAACAAGTCTTTAATGTTATCATGCTAATGGAGTGGGACTGCAGCCTTGCAGGGGCTTTGCATGTCTAGGTACCAGGAACTGGCAAAATTGAAGATTAAAGGATCCAGGGAGTGCAATCACATAGACTGAGTGCCTAAGGCCAGCTATTGGAGGTCTTATACATCCATACTGTATATATTTTTTTATATTTGATATTGATGGACTGTTATTCTGGTCAGCTGGCAAGCTAACAGGGTAAGACCATTGCTACAGTTTGTGTATGAGCTGAGTTCCTGTCTGTGTTGACCTGTGTGGAAAGCCATGTGCATACACATAGGTGTTTTATAAATGTGTATGTGTGCATGTCTACTGGGAACACACACTCAGCCTTGCTACGTGAGTGACCAGTAGGCATGGAGCTGTGCAGCCTCACTTCTGTGGAGCTACTGAATTCATCCTTTCCCTAATAGCAGTAACCACTGACACATCCAGGATGATCTTTTAGATCACTTCCAATAACCATCTAAGTGACTGGAGTAGCTTTCCTTGCAACACTCTTCTCAAATATCCTGTTCTCACCGTGCCTGCACAACTTACAATTTGTCATATTTCTTACAAGGTTTTGCCTGACTCATACCATTACCCATCAGCACATTGTAGCAAAACAGCGTGAGGGATGTTCTGGTCAGAAGAAACAATCATCCTATTTATTCTCATGCGCTGCCTCCCTGGATGCGTCAGAATCTGAAGTCCCTAGAAGGCAGCAGTTTCTGTCACAGAGGAATGCCATGTCCAGGCAATGCAGGGAGCAGAATGTTGTTTCCCTTCAGGATTTCACACCCAGGCACATAAGGACACTCTGTAAGCTGCTTCTGCCATCCTGTTACACCTGTGTGCTCTTTGATTGGAAAACACCTACTAGTCTGGACAAGATTCATTAGCAATTATACAGGTAAATTTGAAAAAAGCCAAAAAATATGAAAGGCACTACCTGTGTAAATATACATGTATGTATGGAAAGCTTCTATAAAAGAGAAGCTTCTTTCAGCAAGACACATCACCTAGTGACTCACAGCAGACCAATGCCCAAATCCTGCTCTCTAGGGCAAAATTCCTTTACTTTCCTCATTCACAGGGGCTGTGGGGAGTAGATCTGTGCCCTGTGGTCTAGGAGACCCCCAAAATAACCTATGTACCAAGATCCTTTCAAGAGAGCCTCCAAATCAAGGCTAAAGACCTTCCTGCCCTGCCACTCAGGCAAGTGATAGGACTTGAAAAAGGGGTAGCTGCACCTCCAAAAGGACCCTATTTCTTCCCTTTCCATTCTCAAGAGAGTGAGTCTCTTGATGGCCTCTCTCCTGAGTCATTATCCTTTTCCAGCTCTCAACTTCCCAGTCACCTCAGGCCAGGCTTATTTGGGGCTAGTTTTAGATACAGTTCAAAAGAGGTCTGTGAGTTCTGTCTGGGCTAAATACAATAAACAGAATTATCAAGGCAAAAATTTTGTTACAGATTGAATTCAAGCCCTGTTTTGACAGTCCTCCAAACCCACAGATTTGAACTCCAGTGTCAAAGAATGTCTTAAGAGAGATGAATTGGGTTACAGATTTGTAATGCTGATTTTGTGATAAGGCTGTGCTGCCTACTAAAGGAAAAATGAAAGAAAAGAGCATGGTATGGTGTTCTGGGGAATAGAGGGAATGTGAGCTCCATCACACCACTTTCTGTGTTATTTCTTGGGCTACTAGGATGTGAAACTCAGGTATACAATTATACATATTGTGCAAGGCAGAAAACTCTAAAGGACTAGAACGTCCCATTCCAAGGCTGCACTACTAAGGTTATTTCTGTAATAGTCATAGGTATGCTCAGAGTCTTAGGCAGTACAGTCAGCAAGACGGAGTGTTGCCTGAGGCCATTTCAGAACAGAGTGGGGTAAAAGGGCTCTTCCAATCTGCTATAACTGTGGCTCCAAACTGTTTTAAAATCCTGCTCTTCACTTAGTTTCTTCCTAGATATTAACCAAAAGAATTTTCATTATTTATTTCCTCATTGCTTTTAAATGCTAGCTTTATCTTCATTTACATCATTCCAGAGATGTACACTTCAAGGGCCTGTACCCAAAAAATTAATCTCATCACCAATTTTTTTCTAAAAAACCTCCAAGCTGAATGCAATGTCACTCACTGGAACAGCTCCACATTGACTTGCACAGATTAAGTAAATAATCAGATCTTCTACTGTTGCCCAGAGTAGCGAGAACATTATGCTAGAGCAACTCAAATTTTTGTCCGGTAGAAAAGCAGCTGCTGAATATCCTTAATTCCTTTCTGGCCAGTTTTCACTGTTTAGCTAATGACGGATTGTCTTACCAGTGTGAGTCAGACTTTTGAAAGTTTTCTATGTGCAAAGAAATAGTGCTTTCTTATAAATAATCTTGAAAACAAAGAGTGGAATGACAATATTTGACATTAAATTCATGTCCTTTTTTCTGTCCATTACCACTGTTTTTCATCATCCCATCACAGTGAGCAGCCTGCAGGAAGACTTTTTATCACTGCAAGACCTTCTGTCACATTTTCTGTGAAGGATGCAATATAAACAAAATGCATTTGGTTTAAAAAGAACTTGAAAACAGATTGGTCTCTAGGAAGTTAAATCCTACCTGGACCAGCTCCATCATGGCTAATCAGAACTTTCTCCAAGTCTCCCAGTGAGACAGCCTTTATGTAAAAAATATCCATCTGTGGAACCATACAAGGAAAATTACAGAGATTGTGAACACAGCTATTGCTTTGACTATAACAGTATAGAATATCTCATTTTTATTCTCTTTTTTTTTTTTTTTCCAAAATGAATACAGTTGTTTTATATTGGTCTTGGCCAGACACTGAGGATCCTTTAAAACTTTCTCAGGTGAATAATACCTCGAATCCTTTGGCACAACACAACATTCAGCTGCAAATAATTATTTGGTCATCTCTATATTATATTTTCTAGAGCTATCTGCCTTAGCAAGACTGGAAAACATACTTAGGAATATGGATTTAGAACTTGATTCTAAAATTCACAGTGGTCTGTTCAGGAGAACAAAAATGCTATTATTACAATTTTATCTATATGTGCAATACAAACAACCAAGAATACTCAAATTCTACTATCTGATGCTCTCAGTAAATGGTTGATCAAGCAGATAACGATCCATATGATGTCATTATGTAAGTAATTTTAAATAATAAAATGGTAAATCTTTCAATAAATCTTAAAAATACATTTATACTTGTTTGCTAGCTATAATTTACTCTTGTTGGTCAGAAGTAGCACTGTTTTTACTTCACCTGTCCACAGCGAAATTTTACATTATTGTTCTTAGATCTATGGAGCTTCCTTTTGCCAGCATCTCCTCTCGTCCCGATGAGGTTGATGTAAACACTGGAATCTGTTTCAGCACCAAGTTTAGCACCGGTGTAGACACGGACCTCATACAACAACACTAGAAGAAGAAAAAACTTGAGATTATCCTTGTAGTTGTTGCATGATTCTAAACTTCCATCATCAAAATTTTGCCTGAAGACTGCAGAAATTTTCAGGTTTGCAAGTAGCAACAGATATCCATGAATGTTTCACTTCTAGATTCAAATCTTTTAATTCTGTTTACAAAAATATATTTAAAAAAAAAGCTTCAAAAAACATATTAAGCAAGTAATCAACTAAGTGTTTTCTAGTGCTCCACTTTCTTCTCTCACTCCTCGTTGACTATTCATGATTTCAAGACACAGTCTTTCTTTGCAAGTTATCTGGAGACCACCTAACTGTGCCTACCTGCCATCAAAAAAAGAGCTAATATTCAAGGTATAAAATACCAAGGTATTTTAAGCCTCCTAATTTGTGCAATACAGGTTAACCTTCATTTCATCTTAAAAGAAGAATAATAGTCACAAATTCTAGCAGTTTTAGATTTTAACCTCATATACAAAGATGGGCAAGTAGATGAACAGACTCCCTCATGAATGAACAGTCATCTTGCTTTTAAAGGTTTCAATGTTTTTCACTAGTGAATGATATCACCTTCAGAAACAGTTCTCAGTTAAAATATAGTTACAACTTTTTAATATTGAAGTCTTACAGACAGAAAATATACACCTCTTCAGGGAATTCTGGAGTATAATTCAGATTGAATGAATTAACATGTCTTCTACTGCACTGTTATTATCTTTATAATTATCCAGATATGAAAATTTATTTTATAAAATTTGTAGTGATCATATACTATTACATTTCAATTTAGTTTTTCTTATTGTGATTTAAAAAAACAAAACAAACAAACAAACAACAAAAAAAACCCCACACAACAATCCTGCCTGCATTTTAATGACAATTTTTCCATGCAGCGTTTCTATTCTAATAACAGCTGGTCATTTCTACTGCTATGTAGCAGATCACAGAGGAGATTACTCTTTCATTAATGTGTAATTTTAATAGTTCTTGGGAGTGAATAAAGCTAATAGAAGCCCTAACAAACACAATTAAACACTATTTTTAAGAAGGAACTGAGATGAAAAGAGGAAATGAAAACAAAATGCTTGAAACAGGACAATATTCTACAAAAAAAAAAAAAAAAAACCACAAACAAACAAACAAAAAACTCTTAAACCAGCAAATAGCCAGTAAAATTTGCATAAATCTTTTATTCACTGGATCCCAGGATACCTTATAACAGTCAAACATCACATCATCCATCATCACTGACGGACAGCTATAAAACATAGGAGAAATGTTGAAGGCTGGACTGTATGCTTAATCAAATTAAGGTATTTCTTTTAATCTGTATAAAATCATCCTGAAGGGGCAAACAGTGTCTCAAACCCTTTATCACTGTTGCAACTGTGACTCAAAACAGGAGTGGTGTTCCTTGTTCAGTTTTATTATTTTCTGTAACTCCAAGCATTCACTGCAGCTCTCACATCCATGCCTTAAAGTACCAATGCAGTCCATGACATACAGTTGATCTCAATAACACACACACATCAATTAAAACAAATTTGAAAGATCCTTATAAAAACTAATTTCAAGGTTTTTAACATTAAAAAATTATGATAAAACAAATGGTAGATATGAATAGCAAGTAATAAAGATAAATTGAGCTGATAATTAGCATAATTGAGCTATATATCCAAATTACATATTATATAATAACTCCTAGTATAATCATAATGGCCAAAGGGCAGAGGATAAGGGGTGGCAGCAAACTATGACAGTAAATGTGCAGCAGAACAAAGAGCCACATTGATCATGAAAGGATGAAACCTTTTGCTATGTGGAAGAGGCCACGCTTCCAAAGAAAAAAGCTAATCACTATATTAATCTGTGGCCAACCATTTCAATAACAGGGCTGTAATACCCATGGAGCAAGATTCTGCAGACAGTAAAAGCAGGAACATATTCACATGACGTCTCCTCCACACTGTTACATTCTTTCTTAAATTCTTAGTTTTAAAAATTGCAAAATACCTGTGGGAACTAAGGACAGGGGATAGACTGTTCATGCTATGACTGTTTATATATAAAGACTGATATCTGTATTACTTGCACCTACAAATAACTTCCATGATCAAAAATAAAAAATTTAACTATAAGCACAATTTTAAAGCATATTCAAGGCTTTTTAAAAGAAACTCTTTAACAATAAATGTTTACTAAAGCAAAATACCAACAAATTCTTTCTTTTCTGGAGGGAGGATACACAAGAACAGAACAAGAGGTAATTATAATACAACACAAAGATATTAACAGATGGATACATTACAGTTTGTTTTATAGCATTGTGCATCTCTGGGGTAACCAGAGAGATGATAATGATCTAATCAAATACAGTTTTCTATTTCTATAAGCTGAAATAAATCAGTCTGAAGTAGAAAACATGCACATGCTGAAATTTCAAAAACTAGGAAATATTTTCCATAACCCCTTGTGTCTATACAACTCTCACCCTCTGTAAAATCTTAGGTCTGACATTTATTTAGGCTGTACAATCTGCATTATTTATAAAGGAATCTTCTTAACAAAAAAATACCAGTTTGTGATTTAAATTTTTCTGCAAATCAACAATACAGGCTACTATATTAGAATAATAAAAGGAAAGTTTATATTCCTTAACTGGAATATATGCTGCAAAGCATTTCATAGGAATTACACAAAAAAATTAAGCAGGAAAATATTCTCCAAAACACACCACACATGCCTACTTACAACATGCCACTATGGTGAATGCTTGTACATTCATATAAGCATTCACTAACAGGCTGTGGAGGTTAAGCCTTTTCTGTACAAATGGAAATCTAGATACAAACCAGCCTGAGAGGGTGCAATTTTTTTCAAATGTTGTCAAGCAGTTCCTCTAGATTGCAGAACAGCTACAAAAGGTCCTAGGGTTAATGGCTCCTGAGCTACAGATTGCTCAAATATATGAAGGATGGTGCCACTCTATAACAGATAAGACAAGGTTCACCAATTGTTTGATGAGCATAAGGGGACAGTACAACAAAATGTGGATAATGAATCTACCCATTGAATGTACTGTTGAGACAGAAAGACTCACCATATGTGAATTTTTTCTGTTTGTAGTTTCCTATATATTGTTCACAAAATACAGGTTCTTGTGTAAAGAGTAAAATAAAAGATCCTAGAAAATATGTTCAGTCCTGTGACTCTGGTTTAATTTCTTTTTAATAACCAAACTACTCTAAGGTCCCCACTGCAGGAACATCTGAAATGGAGACCTGTTTCACTGCAGGAAGAAAAAGCCATCCCAAAACTCTGAGAATTAGAACACTATGGCCCAACCACCTATTCTGTAGCAGTAATTTCATTTTACTATGCACTGATTCAGTGAAACTGCATGAGCTGAAAACAGGAGTGACAAAACAGAGAAGTAGGCTCATAGGTTAAAGAAAATAAAATAAAAAAAAAAAATGAAAATTATATCACAAAACTAAGCACTCAACAAAAGTCAGGAAACAGTGTTTCAGCATTATAAGGAACCTATTAGAGTCACATCACATCTACACATCTGTCCAATGTGGAGCACATCAAAGTAATAGAAGAAACATCTTGAAAAACACAGTAACTTTGATAAAGGATATAAGAGGATTCATTAACACAGAATAGCAGGGGGAAAAACTCTCAGCTAGCACTCAGTAAAAAAGAAAGTGACCTTTCAGAAAATAAGTGATTGAAATCTTCAAATTGCTCAAAGGGTAACTTTAGATAAGCACTATAAGAAAACAGAAAACTCTGCAACATGAATGCGTAGATGAAATAGTTGAAGAGAGGGAAAGAGAATGTTTTCCAGCAGAGGTAGGGAGCTTCTAAAAGGCAGGCATTAAAGCAGTATAAAACTGTGTTTAAAAAAATGATAGAAAAAATATTAAAAAATACTATAGGAGACTCTGAGGAGTCATCTACAAGTACCAAATTTCTACTTGCTCAGTCTGTAAAAGTGTTATCTCCTGAGATACTATCATGGGGCTTCAGATGGTTTTTTAATCCCTCCAGCTTCTGGTCTCTATTGATAACATAAGAACATGAACTACCTTGGACAAAGAGGAGAGAGGAAGGAAGATTCCTTGGTTACGAAGAAAAGGGCATACTAAGGCCAAAAGAATGCAAGTTAGAGAACCCTTTTTTCCAGACTTATTCTAGGTGCCTGAATCAGAGTGTCCAGTATAGAAGGTTGATACATTCCTGATCATTCACCACTGGTAAGAGATAGTTTGGTCCCACTTTGCATACACAGTACATAGTTATCAATTCCTTCTGAAGAATTAATGTATAGAATTAAGTGACAAGATATTTTCCTTTGGAAAATATAAACAGTAAGCAAATATGCTTTGCATTAAAGACTGAGTTAATATTTGGATATTTTGGGAGAAGAAAGCAAACCTAAAGGAATTAAAGAACGATTTATTGTTGAGAACACAAAAGTGAAAGTTTTTATTGCTGAAATACTGGTCTTTTTTTCTGTTGACTTAGTATAAACAGCTGTCCCATTGTCAGCTCTTTTCAAAGTAATTCTACTAAAAGAAAAGTCATTATTTTAGAATTCTGGTTAAAAGCAGATGAATTCAAGATAAATACACTTATCTTTTCTTACTCAAAGCATATTAGATTAGCTTCCTCCATGTTACAGCTATCTTTGCACAGTGACACTTATGTGCCTGCAACAACACAGTTTGAACCCAGAAAGTGAATCCACTGGTTGGCCCTCCTTCCTTATTTCTGGTGTGCACCATGGAGTGGTTTTAGAGAAAAAAACCTAGACTCTTTTTGGATGAAACTAAACCAGATAATACATTCCAGGGACACAATGATGATAATCTTGCCACAAATTGGCAGTCAGTCTGTGGGAACTTCCCTCTAAATTCACATAAAGAGGACATCAGACACTTAAGTGGATTTTTAGCACTAAGTGCTTCACTAAGCAAATCCACTCCCACCAGGCTGCTAGTGTAAACAGACAAACTGTCCAAAAAGCACAAAACCTAGAGGGATGTTAAATGATACACAACATTAAAATTGTCAAACAGTTTCTATTCAGTCCTCCCTTAATGATGGTACTCCAACATAACAGAACAGTATTACACACTACTGCTCCAGGTTCTGCCTTTTTTCCATATGACATGCCCGCTTGAATGAATGGCCATTTTGACTCAATCTGTCAAGCAGTGTATCTGTTGGTTTACTACTTGGCATCTACTACACAGGTTTCACAAATAATGTTTGGCATTTTGCCATGACAGAAGGGTGAAGATACAGTTTGGTGCAGTGCTAAGGCTAAAAGAGAACAAATTCTTAATAGCTGATAGTGATTAAGAGTGACTATCTTCCTCAGAAGTGGTGCATATATTATTTGAGAAGACACAAATATAAAAACAGTTTCAAGTGAGGACATTTCAATTAAATTACAGTTCTCACTGTAATATCCACTAAATGTTATCTAATCTCCACTATTACTATTTGAAGCAATAGTTCATATATATTCTTCATAACGTAAAAAAATTGTCAGTTTTGAAATGAAACCACCCTTGTTAATGAATTTTATGATAGGAAAGAGAAGCTTGACTATTTAACTTTGTAGGTGGTGCATTCTGAGTGATAAAACAGGGGTAAAAAATATGTAGAGCTAACACTTGTGTCATTACTATTTGCTTTAGTCATCTTTTGCACTATTTCAGGCAGTAGGCACATTCTAACCTTTCTGTATTTCCCTGCACATTTCTCCGAGTGAAAAAGAATTCTAAATCTTTCAAGCTGGAATTTTTCCTGCCTCAGTCTCAATATTTGTCTTCTGTCTATATCAGTATAGTTATTCTTTCAATTATGTGAACAAGAACAGGACACATTTATATTCTCATTTGACATTTACATTAATATAAACAAAACAGTAAGAAAATTCAACACTTCCTGTATCATGTACTCCTTTAGTTCAAAACTTCAGCTGTATCTGAAGACAAACCATGTTAGGATGTGAGACAACAGTCAGCACATTCACAAAGGAACACAGGCAGATATTGGCAGGGGGCAATCCAGCCAGTGTCCTGCTTTGGCATCTCCCAGGCTCAGCACAGGAGCCATCACTGCCCACCTCCACCATCACAGAGGCACCAGGGCAGGTGGAAACACATATCAATGACTTAGACAAGAGAACACTTTAGGGTTGCCCCAAGAGCACCTCAGTCCCCATGTTTGGGCATGAAAGCCATCACAGTGAGTCAGTTTGGAGTATCTGTCATACTTCTGGGATTTGCTGCCCAAGGGTGTCAGTCATAATATAGGACTGAGGGGAAGAGCATTTTATGATTGCAAAGGACTTATGAGACATATAGGGAAGGAACTGAAGACAGGAAATAGACGGATCTCCTTCTCAGTTGGGGAGGAACAGATGTTGGAAAACAGAGGCATCAAATCTATGTGCATATGTGAGTAGAGAGTCTAAACAACTGGACTGAGACCCAGTTGGGGTCATGTATGACAGCAACAGGAGAGACTGAATGGAGTAAAACTGTGAGTGGAGTCGAACTAGAGGTCACAAGCCCATGTCTCTAAGTACAAGACCACATGAGAAGCTGAATGCTGGAGGCACCATGGGAGTCCCAGTCAGCTGTCAGAGACACTGTGAGATATGCATATCTTTAGGGGTGAGACCTGATGATGTGCATGTGTGTGTCGAAGGGGGAGATAGCTCTGTGTGTGTATGCATGTGGAAGATGGAGCAGGGCTGCTGTTTCAGGGGCTCATATGTCCAGTTGCCAGCAACTGGGGAAACGGACTCAGCAACTCCTGAGCAGACAGTGTATGAGCCCAACTGTTGGAAGGATCTACCTTGTACACATTTATACACATATATATTCCCACTAGTGGACATCCATTCTGCCCAGCCAGAGAAGTGAGCACGATGAGGCTGCTGGTGTTTTGTTTGTGCAACTACTCTGTGCCTGGGTTATCTGTGCAGTTGGCCAAGATATGTGGAATAGACATGTGCTCTCTCTCTGTGTGCTGACCAGGTACACATGCTGAGTCTTGCTGCTGGTTGGTCCTGGAGCCACGCAGCTGTGGCACCTTCACCTACACTGAGCTGTCACATCTGGTCTGATTCCCCTAATACTCCTGTGTTTTAAAGCTAAGTCAACAGCATTCATAATAAGGCTTCTATCTGATTTTCATTGAGTGATACTTAAGATTTAACCAGTTCAGGGCATGATCACTGGTTTCCAATACCTATCACTTAGAATACAGTTGATTTTGTGTATCACAACATAACTAGGGAATGAAACCCTATCACTACAGCAGCAAGTAAACAACCCAATACTTGTTAAGTTTTGTAAACTAAAAGTATCTGCAACTACCAGAAAAACAAACAAACAAAAAGAAAACAAACAAGAAGAAAACAAACAAGACTGTATAAAAGAACCACAGGAAAAAAAAAAAAAAGGTTGGAGCAGACCTCCAGGGATCATCCAGTTCAACAGCATGCTGGGGACATTCAGGGACAACTTGAAAGACAAATCAGGTGAAGTTTTTTAAATCTCCAGGGCTGGAAAAGTAAAAGAAGAGATATAATAGAAGAGAAAATGGAGCCATAGACCTAGAAGCCTTGCCAGTGTGTAAAAAGTAAGAAAAGAGGGGAACAAAAAGGTAGACATATATTGGTGGGATAAGAAAACCGAGTTAGGAAGCTGAGAATGTTGTGATAAAGAGATTGAGAAAGAACTGGAATCATCACTTGGAATAAGAGACCAGATTTTAGTCTGTTTTTTGAAGTGGCTGAGGGGTTACCAAGGTGAGAAATTTGGATGGAAAAGAAAACTGTTTAGAGAGAAAAGTAAAGAAAAACTAAAAGATTCAGGAAGTAAATTCAGATCTTAAGAAGAGATGCTAGAAAGTCAAGGAATAAAAAATCAGCTCCAAGGCTTTGGGTCCATATTGGTTGCTTAGTAAACTTTTGCTGGGAAAAGGGAGAAAAAGAATAAGAAAAAATTTCCCCTTTCTCTTAAGAGGGAACTTGAGCAGTAAGATAAGTGTTAAAGAACATCAGTTTTTTAAAAAGTGGCTTTTGTCCTTAGTTTATGTTTGTCCTTTTTATTTAAATTTTCCAGGACATTACTTTATAGTTAAACACATCTAATATAACCAGAAGATAGCAGATTGAATTGAAAGTACAGGATACAAATTACTAAATAATATCAGAGCATCATTGAGTAATTAGCTGTACGTGATTTCTTCTGCTGGAGAAAGTGACTTGATGTGATTTGTACAGTACTTGTAAGAAATTAGGTTTTTAATAGGAAATGCAAATTGATACTATTTCATTTGCTTGCTCTTGAGAATATAAATAGAAAAGTTGGACTTCTTTCTGAGTTATATTGATGTTCAATTTAAATATGCCTAAAATCAATAATTAATTAGTGAAACTTAAATTTTCAGGAAATTTCAATTTTTTTCTAATATACTTTTCTTACATATATCTTTTGTATATATATTGAGACATATATTTTCATCAAGATAATGTTCCTACAAACATAAGGAAATGAGCAGTAATATAATAATTAAAAAATAAATGTGCTATTTTAAATATATTCCCAGCCTTTGAAAGAACTGACTTGATTTTTCACTTAGAAGTACATAATGGAAGTGCACCTACCAGAATATTAGTACTTTTCTACGAATGGGTATTTCAGATTGCGTAAAGGATATTTGAATTATTGATGTTGAATTGATTGTTTATACAACTTAATTGGTTTCCACACTGCTTCCTTACAGTATACAATATGTATGTCACTGTGAGTGCATTATGGTACTGCGGTACTTGTTGATGGTCAAAGGGCCTGATTCATCCAGATCAGTTTTTGAAATCTCTTATTGAAGTCAGTAAATGCTCTGCAGAATACTTACAGAAAAATGAAGAAAAGAAACAAAAAAAGCAGAGTTGAAATGTGAGCTAGCTCATACACATTTCTCAGAGTCTTCTGGGCTCTGTAATAAAACATTCACACAGCACAATCTTAATGTTGCTTTCAAAGAATTATATTCTTTTGACTTAAAGGTTTTCACTTGATTGATGTTTTCTTCTGAAATTATATGATTGCCACTTATGCATGATGATCTTTTTTTAATGTTAAATCACTGATTCTTTGCAAAATTCACTGCATCAGTTTGAATCCAATCAGATGAATGGTAGCACCTATCTAGGTAAGATCCAGCACTATCAGACATTACTGGCCATCAGCTGCATCACTGTCATTCTAATAATGTAAAGAGAATTCTATTTAATAACAAAAAAAATTTCACTAAGTGATTACATCAAATCCCTATTTCTTCATAAAGGCACAGGACTTTTTAAATCACAACCTTTTATGGGCTATTTCCTGCTTCACTTGGAGAGAACAAAGTGCATTAAAACTGCTGTAAACTTTGAAGTAACAAAATGTCACCTTGCAGCTAAAAATTTCAGTGTGAGTGGCTGTGACTCGGGCTTGATTTGAAAAAAGTGTGTGATAATTCAGATCATGGATTTCTGGTTAAGAATATTTTGTGTAGAACAATAAATGATGACACCAAACTTGCTAAAAGGAACTTGGTGTCACATGACATTACATACCTTGATATGCCTTGATTTCCTCCTAATACCATTCTCTAAGAGAGCAGTATTTGCCAATGATATATGGGCACTCTGAGAGATCAGAAATTTTATAGGGGTAAGATGCACTGGACACAGCTATTATTCGGATTTGGGGAAGGAAAGGAAAGGGGTAAAATGATCACATCCTATTTCTGTAGAGCTAGAAAGTATCTGGAAGGGATTGCTTCATGGTTACACTAGCTTTTGGGCAGTCTGCCCTGGTAGAAATGTGAAAAGCTGTCATAAACTCACAGTATATGACTAGTGAACACATGACCTAAAACACTGAGCACGTACATGGTAAAAGCTCCTTTGTAGGGTTTCTTATTGCCACTTCTCTCCATGTATCACCTTCCTCCTTGTCTTCTGAAAGCCAGCACTCTATAGGGAGACAAATCTCTTCATCAGAAAGAGGGACTACTCTTTCAAGTCTGACTTCCTCCAGGTACCAACTAGGATCATTTCCAGTGTTGTCATGGCCAATACGGATTTTATATAGTTGCCCGAGATCGCTGAGATTAATCTGCAATAAAAAAATCCAGATTTTAATAACAAATTACAGAGTTCTTTTAGCTATCCTTTTTATACTAGGCATACAAGCTAAATGTGCAGCTAACATGGACTAACAGCAATAGGGTTTTTTTAAAAATGAAGCCTTAATATACAATGAATCCCAGAACAGTCGTGCATAAGTCTGTGGAGTAATCTGCAAGTGTAATTTTATTGACTTCAGTACCCCATTATTTAAAGTGCCTAAAGGGCTCAGACAATCCAGTCTGTTTTAAGACCTCTTCACAGGATACAGTTTTTAGTGCTAAACTTTTCTAAAACCTCTCTTTCTGAACAAATACTTTAACAAGCAGAAATAAGTTCAGTCATTGCTGTATGAAATAATGTATTTGGAGCCCATACAGTTTCCATCAGCAAGGCCTTATTAACTATTCCTTCCACTTATCCATCCTCTGGTTTTCTCTTTGACTTCTATTTTTATGTACAATGGTGTCAGGGTTAACAGTTTCTATAAGTGCTGATGCCACACTGCAGAGAATTTAAACAATAAAACATGACTAACATCTAATACTGCAGCCTTGAAATAAGAGCAACTATGTTTTGGGTTGCAGAAGTTTTTTGAGCAGTGCTGATGGCAAGAACCTAAGCACAAAAGCAGGGTTAATCACTTCAGTTTTCAGTGCTGTGTTTTAAAGCTCATGGTATTTGGGGGGAAAAAAATCACCAAGTTAAAAAAAAAATAGTTGTTTCTTGTACCATTATACCAATTTTGTACACTCTCAAATCAAAACAAAGAGCAAACAAACAAAAAACAGATTGATAAACAACTAACAACAGTTGTCCTAGTAGTTCAAATTGCTGAAAAATATTAACTACAGTCTGTATTTGGAGGTCCACTGTGTCTGTTCAGGATGGTAATATTAATGTGTGTCCCAGCATGAGAAGTTCGCCTTCAATATTCTTTACTAAGGAAATCACCAAGTTAATGCTCCTTGTCTCTTGCTCCTTGTGGAGCCAGGAAATGTCAGAGACACTAGAGACATATCCCTTTCACACTCTTGTCAAAACATTTTCTGAGGCAATGTCACAGGTTAGAGTAACACTGATATTTCTTGCTCACAAGAACCATCACAGAAGAGATCTTGCAGCTCTAATTGAACACCATTTCCTTGCATCCTTGAGGCAAGCTTGGCACAACTCAGTGGCATAGGTTGAGATCATGACCCATATGCTAGTAGTATAAAGTCTGAACAGAGTTACGCTCAACCACAGAAGTAGGTTTTGCTATATTAAAGCAGTATGTTAAAGTAAGAAGTGCTAACTGAAGATATAATTATAGAATTAATGCAATAAAACCATGTACATCAAAAATATGCTGCTAATACTCACAGCAGAATCATAGCAACAGATAAAAAGCATTCTGAAACTAGCCACAAGTGTAGTCAGGACATCGGCTAGGCTGCCATAATAACCCTGTCACCCAGCTACAAAACAGACACCTCTGCAGTGGGCAAGGGACTGTTAGGGTTGCCTTGAAAATAAATATAAAAATACATTAGAACTTTCACCCTTTATTGCGAACTGAATGAAGTATGGTATTGGTAAACAACAAAGCTGGTGCTCTCCTGAGATCTAGACAGTGGCTGCTATTTGTGGTACAGAAGTGTTAAAGGGCAATTTAGTAAGTAAAACATTGAAACCTTGTGACCTCATGTCCATGATTAAATTCTGGCATAATCCCTGCTGAAAGAGAAGCACCGCAGCCATCTTTGTATACAGAATTCATTATCATGATTCTTGGTAAAGACCAGGAATTTCTGTCCAAGAGCTTCTTTCAATTTCTGAAGCATCTAATCAGTCATTTGGCTATGAAGTAGACTTGAACTATCGATAAAATAAATTGTGCATATTTATAGTATGCATCAGATGAGTTGGCTCAAAAGTGAAGCTATAACTTTCTTAATTATATTTACTTATATGCTAAAGTGGATTTTTTTTTTTTTTCAGAAGAAAGTCTAAGATGGGAGATATATTTCTAGGTGAATTTCCCTGCAATGGCCAGGGACATCTTCCACTAGACCACACTTCCCAGGGCCCCATCCAAACTGATCATCAGTGTTTCCAGGGATGGGGAATCCATTACCTCTCTGGGCAATCTCTTCCAGTGTTTCACCACCTTCATTGTACAAAACTTCTTTCTTAGATACAGTTTAAATCTACTCTCTTTTAGTTTTAAATCATTAGCCCTTGCCCTATCACAACACCCCCTGCTAAAAGGCTGTCCCCATCTTTCCTGTAATCACAGAATCATCAAGGTTGGAAGAGACCTTCAAGATCATCCAACACCACCATAATCACCCCTAAACCATATGCCCGAGTGCCAAATCCAAACACCTCTAGAACACTTCCAGAGACAGTGACTCCACCATCTCCCTGGATAACCTATTCCAATGTCTAACCACTCTTTCAGTGAAAAAAGCTTTTGCTAATACATAATCTGAACTTCTCCTGGTGAAACTAAGGGCCTTTTCCTCTCATTCTTTCCCTGAAGATTGACCCCCACCTCACTACAACCTTCTTTCATGAAGCTGTAGAAAGCAATGAGAATATTGTGGAAGGCAGCATCAAACACTACTGAAGTCTAGACAGACAACATTCATAGCCTTTCTCTTACACTAAGGGGGTCAGGTTGGTCAAATGGGACCTGCCTTTCAATCCACTCATTTTGACCAGGCCTGATCCCCTGACAGTCTTGCTTATGTCGTGGGATGACACTCAGAGTGATCTGCTCCATGACCTTCCCTGGCAGCAAGGTCAGGCTGACAGGCTTGTAGTTCCCAAGATCATGCTTCCAACCCTTCTTGCAGATGAGTGTGACATTTGCTAATTTCCACTC
Organism: Formicarius rufipectus; assembly: GCA_013399695.1. Taxonomy (NCBI): domain Eukaryota; kingdom Metazoa; phylum Chordata; class Aves; order Passeriformes; family Formicariidae; genus Formicarius; species Formicarius rufipectus. The sequence continues at coordinate 438,732 of VXAU01003153.1, read as the reverse complement.
CCTTTTAAAGGATTGGAAATAAGCCTCTTTTAGGTACTAAAATGATAAAATAAGGTCTTCACAGAGCCTTTTCTTCTCCAGCTGAACAGCCTGAAAGACTCTCAGTCTTTCTTCATAGAAAAAGTGCTATAGGCACATGACCATTTTTGTGGTACTCCTCCTCCTGCTGCGCTCCAAGAGATCCATTTCCTTCTTGTGCGGGAGGCCCACAGCTGGAAGCAGTACTCCAGGTGGGGTCTTACTAGAGCAGAAGAGAGACAGAGTCACCTCCCCTTGACCTGTTGGCCACATAGTAGCTGAGGTTTGGCAGACCACTGGTACACCACAAAAAAAAGAGATCACAAAAATAAGCACATTTGGGAGAGCTGACAAAACAAACCAAACAAACAAAAAGACCACAACAAATCTAAACTACCTACAGATGTGTCCAGACCATTAGGTTTCTCCAGAACATGCATCTAGTTGTAACCGGTTGAATTAGATTCACTGAAGTCATGTTCAGCATTTTTAAACATGCATGAGCTCATGTCTTTATACTTCCTGTCCCTCCCTAATGCTCACACTTTAAGAGAGATTATAATAGGACCCAATTAAGGAAGTTATGCCCATGTGCTAAAGGCAAATTTGCCCAATGCTTCAAGTCAAACATATTTGTTTGCTTTCAACTAAAGGTTAAAAGAGTATAAAGCAACCCCATTTACTTGACTCACACATTGGGAATTTTTTGAAATGGTAAACTATATTGGACTTATGGATAATGGTATATTTCTGAGAATGAAAAATCTCAAAAATAATTCAAAACATAGAACACTGCCAAGCTAATAACTTGTTTAGTAATACACTTCATATTTTTGCTTAATATTCCATTTCTGACTAATTGCTTATGAGTGTTAAGGGGGGAAGATCATGTTTGTTCTTGGGTAGAAATTAAGACAAAAATGTCAATGGCAAAGAGCAAAACAACTGTGTATGATGTTCTGGAAGATGTATAATCCAATTACAGATATAGTTTCAGTACCAGTTACATTTTTGGAACAATTTGTCTTGCTGTCAGATCAGATATCGCATTGGTCTCTCAGTGGTATTGACTTGCTAACATGTTCATTTTTGTAAATTGGGATCCTGTCAAATGTACGTCAACTTTTGCTCTTGCGGTGAAACGCAGAGGAAAATACTCTCATATCACAGTAGAGCTAACAATGTTCTTTTGACGACATCAACACTGTGTCTTGAGGTTGCTTCTTCATTTCCAGTGTTGACTAAATTAACTTGAACTTCTGCATGACTTGAACACAACCTGGCATCTAGAAATCTACTTTCACAACCAGAACATTATGAAAAAACTTGTAGAACAGAATTGACTTTGTTGCCCTCATAAACAACCTGCTTTCAGAAACCTTAGTCTAGCTGTACTATATTCCAGCATCACAAATGAAAAAGGAACATTCCATTTTATATTGAAACAGCCATTCTGATAGAACTGCAATAAATGTCCAAAGAGGAAGGGATAGGTCCCAGGACTAAAGCATTGCTCTGAGAACAAAGCAAATAAAGTCTATTCCTGAATCCCATTTAGGTTTTCTTAGAAATATTGCATAATTCACAAGCCATCTTCACTTTACTTTCTCAACTATACAAAAAGAACAACATTTACATGTCTCCTACAGGGATATTGCAAAGATCTGTTCATAAATTTTGAGACCCTCAGCAAAAGAGACAAGTCCAAAGTTATGTAATTTTTTTCTAAAATATTATGTTCATTTTAGGTTAGTTGCTATTTTTCCATAACTCAAGAGATCAAAAATTATGAATTGTAACTCTATTGCTAACTTTGTAAAACTCATATTTTTTCTCAAGCATAATGTGGTTTCTTTACAGTCACCTGGTCACTCATATAATCACACAATTTCTGTTGTCACTAGCAGAAGCTGTGCAGACAGAATAAGGGAGGAATAGCAACAACCCTCTCACAGCAAGTATGTTGTAAATCTGCTGGAGAATGTGGCCAGTATAACAAAGACACCCCTCCACTGCACTGTGACTGAATATTGCAGGTACTCAAACCTCCTAAATGACAAGGATACACAGAGATAGAAGACTGATGGATTTTGGGATAGTACTACACTGCCCAGACCAAACCTGATAGAGTCCTTGTGACTTACTCCCTCAGAGTGGCCAGTCCACTTTCTCACAGCACACTGCTGCTGGTGAGCACCAACCAGCAGTGTGGCAGCAAAAGGAGCAGCTTGAGACTAATATTTGCTGGTCTCTGCAATGGAGCATTGTCAAAATTATCAGACACCAAATCCTCAGTCAAAACACATGGTCAAACCCTTACAGAGTTTCAAACATCTGTTTATTTAAAATATTAAAAATTGGCTTGTGTCTTCCTGCAAATTCTTATGCTTAGTATAGTACTTTGGACGTGGATGGAAATTCAAAGTCAGGTTCAATTCTGATGTGGCTTACATCAGCCACATACAGAACACAAATAACAAGACCTAAGCTGCAGAGGTAACAAATGAAGGCATGGAAATACAGATATCTCATTGAAGTAAAGGAATCTAGATACCACAAACATCAGGTGTACTGATTTTCTTAGGAATGGCCTGTTAGAGAGATCTTCTACAAACATATGCCCTTCACAGCAAAAGTTTTTACAAGACATTTGATTCATCATTCACAGTTCATTTGTTGTTTGATTGTAAAACCCCTTCTGATGCACCAACTGATTTGAATCAAGTTCTGTGATAAGTTCTAAAGGGGATGGACCTCATACAAACCTTGCTTATGTGACAGACTACTAGCACTTAATAACCTTAAAAATACCATTGTGACTACAATGATAGTGGTAATTCTATTCTCTTTGTAGCATTCTTCTCCCCTATTACAGGCAATAATATCAACACATCATATTTTATAGTGTCAGTATCAGTATTGGAAAAACTGTCCAGAACTTTCAAAAAGGCCACATTTTCAAACACAGCAGTTTTGTTTCAGCCACATTCATATTTTTAAAGTTTGCAAGCAGTTCAACTAGACTGACCTCCTAATCAGTACATCTATACACTTTGCTCATTACTACTATTTAATTTTTATTAGCATAGGACAAAATTATCTTCTTGCCAAAGGCAATAGGAACATTTTCATTAAATCATACGTTAGACAACTTGGCCTCACTTTTTGAAATTGAAGATTAACAAAGCTCATATTTTACAATTTGTCTCTAAGCTTAAATTGAAATCCAGTTTTATCAGCAAGAACTTCATCCTAAAGAGGATGCAAGGACCAAATTTTAATTCCATTTCTAGATGAGCTATGCAAATACACTTTTTGGTCCCTAGTATACCTGTGATATTTTGAGTGGAGTTGGTGTGACCTATTTTCATGTACTTAAGATCTTTAGCTAAGTGAAAGGAAAAGTAAGTTCCTTGTCTGAATAAGAAACTATTTGGTGGAAAGATAATTCCATAAAAAGGATGGAAAGAATATATGTAATGACCCCATTTCTCTTTTATATACTGGAATGAGCAAAATAATGTCACTGCATTCCTATTGTACAGAACATATCCTGCATCTCTTTGAGATAAACTCACGCAAGAATGAAAATCACTTGGATAAATCAACATTTCAGAGGCAGCTACACCAAAATACTGTCTAACACACCCACTAGAGAATATGTTTGACAGACAGTTCTTAATTTCATGTAAGGCCACTTCATTAACAGAATTTCAGAGCAGTCACATGCAGCAGCTGGATTCCCACAAGAAAGAAAAATTATTGACTGCGTTAGTATAACTTCTGCAGCATCTGCATATAATGAAATCTTTGAAAGTAGAAGATATTTTTTAATTGTGAGCATGCAGCTAATAACTGTTGCCAAAAATATCATAAGTGGTGTACCAGTGTAGTGCACAGGGTCTATCCATGGTGCTTGATTTTTCCAGATTTCTAAATTCAGCCAATTTGTTAATTGCACCTAAGAAACTTGACACAGTTACACACTAACTAAAGAATCAGAATACGTCACAGGTGCTCACATAGAAACTTAAGTTTCATGAAAAAGGGTGGAAATAGAACGGAAGTAGGATTAAAAACCACACAAAAATGAGCACTTTTCCCCCCACTTCATACTTGCTTCAGTCACAAAAATAAACTGGATAAGCAAATACTTCTCATTGCACACTGACAATTAAACACTATCTCTTCCAGTCCATTCAAGCTCTGAAAGAGCTTTTCTGTTAATATGTGGTTAATCAAATTATGCCAACACCAAGTATGTATTTATATATATAAATATATATATACACACACACACAGTCTCTCCATACTGCAGTACATACTACATAATTACTGAACAAGAAACACATTTCACACTCCCATTTCTTGAAGAAGAGATGAGTTGTGCTTTTCTTCAAGATTGCTTGTGATCTGTTTAAAATCCTTCTATGCTATTTTCTTGGAACAAGCTCAGTTTTACTTCATGCACAGCCTGTAGCTGATGGAGATCATTTTACATGCTTCTCCCTTTTATCTCAATAAGGAATGAGGTTTGTTTTGTTTTTGAATGCATTTCACAGACAGAGACAGCTTCAAGTGGAGTTAAAGCCATGAGTATGACTGTGCTGCCTTAAGTGTATATGACTAAAGCCAGGGTTTCTCTAAGTTTATTCAGCAGTTTCTGGACCTAAATGGCCATTATGGCAAAGAGGGACAGCCAGAAAATAACAGGACACAAGCTATGCCCAGCTTTTTAGGCCTTGCCAGTCCCATCATTAATGCTTGTGTTCACTTTCACAATCATCTCACTTCAGAGGGATTCTCACTGAGCTCATTTCACGTTCTTTTTTTTTGAACAATAGGAGGAAAAGCATGAAAATGGATTTGTTTCAATCTATTTTTACAATATTTAGTTTTCTCCCCACTGCTTCTCATTTTACTTTAGAGATCTGTTTTGACTGATGAACGAATGACTTTGAATCCAGGGTAGAGGAAGGAAAGATGCCCAGAAAAACACAACAGATTCTTAGATCCTGTAGGACTGATTCTAAAGAAAGGAGTTCCCATTATTTATGTGTAAGTTACTTAAAATTACTGATAATTTTATTTAAACAGGAGGAAACCAAAATGAAAAACAACAGATAAGCTTCTAAGTGCAACACCTTCAAGTATTGTAGCACAGCATAAGGTGCACCTGATGAACACATAGAACTGGAAAGAAAAAGTCTGGTTTTAAGACTTTAACAATCTTATCACAAGAACACTGTTTATTAATTTTTAAGGTCAAGTATCTCAGTAAGTATTAATGGCAGCCCGGCTTTTCATCTACCTATATTACTTTCTTCTATTTGCCCTGATAGAGCATAGCAGTGTTTAAAGGATTGCTTATACAGATGAGAAAATTTCAAATCACGTGACTGGCTGTGGCACCAGCTTTACAAGTTAGAGAAATGGGCTCATGCAGAAAAATTCACACCAGAGACGGATTCTCGTTTACAATGCTCCTAAAATATAATGCATAGTCCATGTTCTGTACTTGAAAATATGGAACAACTACCTTCCTTACAAAGATAGCCACCAACTACAAAAATATAAGTTTAAAGAGAAGATTTTTGAGATTTACTAGGAAAAAATTCCAGCCCTTCTGGTAGTTTAATACAGCATTATTTCAGATAGATTTGACAATATGTTGAGATTGGTAAGACCAACACTGCCCTAAAGAGATTGCAGAGCTGATAATGAAGCAAGCTCAAAAAGCATGGAAAAATTCTTTTTAAAGGAGGTGCCAGGTTCTGCCATTATCATTTAAGCAAGCAGCATTTTGAAAGCAGATCTACAGAACCACTCAGTGCCTTTACTGACTTCATTATTACTGGGACAGCAGAACTCATATCCAAATGTCTGGAATTATTATGTATTGAAGTAATAAATATTGAGATACTGCAGCTAGTTTTTACAGAAGATAATAGGCTTACAGTTTTCTGCTTAGTTCTCTTTGACACAGAAGGGAATATTTGGCATGACCAAACATTAAAAGAATATTTATAAAAAGAATTTCTTTATCAAACAGTGTGTACACTCATAAGAGATAATTCACCATGTTTCAAAGAATGATGATGCAGAACACAGGGCTCCGGAGAATATAATTTACAATGTAATTAAGGTTTCAGTGTCTTGAGCAACTCAGCGTTCTGCCAAAATCAGTATTTTTGAAATACTGAGAAATAATCAGGGACTGTGATGACACCAGAGGAAAAAACAGGAAACAGATCACAGCTGTGATGAAAGCTGTAACTTATGGTAGATTGGTATCCCTCTACTGGAGGAGGAATGACTCTCAACAGAAAAATTATGCACTAAAAACTATGCCTGAACAGTAACAGAAGCAGAAAACCGTAGCCTAGAAGTAGTTTCTTGGAACACACAGAAATAATTGCAGAGCAGAAAGGAAAATCCATCAAATCTAAATTGTTGTTTTGGGGTTTTTTGTATGTTTGTTTGGTTTTTGTTGGTTTTTGTTTGTTTGGGTTTTGTGTGGGGTTTTTTTGGGTTTTTTTGTTTTTTTTATGTTCCCGTATTGTACATCCCCGAAGTACCCATCTGTAGGAAAAATTGTTAAGCCCCAAGGGCAAATATTGTCCAGTTTACACGACTGCCCTGTGAGAACCTAGAACCCAAGACTCCAGTCAGAAACAAGAACTCTCTCCATCACACAACAACTGGAAATTACCTTATGTGAATTCCATGTGCTACCATCATCCAGAGACCTCCAGGGGTAATAGCTTTGTTACACTCTACCTGCATTACACTGGAGTTTGTCCAGTTTTTAATTTAATTTACACAAACCTTAACCAGAGATAGCCAAGGTCAATGAAGTTGTGCTGCCTTTATACAGCAGTACAAGTAACATCAAAATCAAGTTCTAGATGAGCAATGAAGTCTCAGGAGGACATAAAGGAGCACCAGTTGATTTACTGAAGCTTTAATAACTTTCTTTTTTTTCATTATTTCTATCTTTACTGAATATGCCTGTTTTTACTTTTAGGTATCCAGGTTACTACATTGTTAACTGTACTTTCTATCAGACTACTTCTGATTTTTATTCAGACAATCCAGTAGGGTTTTGTATCATTCTCTCTTTGTGGGCCATTTCCCTGTCATTTCTTATGGTGATATCTGTGACTGGAGGGATTTTGAAATTATGTGGTACTTTGATTGTTTTGGTGAGACATGACTGTGCTTTATTTTTTTCTATTATATTATACTGAACTCTTACAGTTCCTTGCATCAGTTAACATTTCCTTTAGAAAGAGGTTACCTAGAGTTTAAATAGCCTTCAAATATGCAGCACATTTCTACACAAAGACTGCAAATCAAGGGTCATTTTACTCAAGACAGGCCCCAATGTACTTAATAGATTAAACTAGTGTAATCAAAACTTAGAGGCACTATCCAATATTTCTTCAACTCCACGTATTTTAGAAATACTGGTGTTATCATATGATGATCTTAATATTGGAAAATGTTGAAATATTTGGAGAATACAACTTTCTTTTGGATTAACAAAAAAATTCAGCTACTTTACTAATTTGAGATATTTAAAGGGCAAAGTGTGGGAAAAGGAATTGAAAATTTCTGTTCTCTTTCTATTCCCATTGATTAACATCATCCTGTTTTGATATGATATAATCTTAAAAGTGCATTATCTACAAACTTTTCCAAATTGCTTTCTACTTCAGTAAACGTAAGGGGGAAATCACCGTTGACTTTCTTGTGCAAGGACTTATTTATACTTCAGACTACAAAATAAAAATTTAAAAAAATCAGAGACACTTCCTGTCCCATCTGTCACAGATTCCCCATCATCTGTTTATTATGCATAAATTATCTCCACCTAAATGATGTACAGCTGTAACTGTAGCAATAGGTACAGTCCTGCCTGAGAAACTGCATGAACTGGAAGAAATTGCAGGAATTGATATGATCTTGTAGACGCCCTGAGAAATGTCATGTTTCTGAAGCACATCGGAGAGATTTTTTTTCAGAAGTAGAGAGAAATCTTTCCATGTGCCTGGAGAATCAGGACGCCACCAGTCTAAATCACGTGACTTAATGTTCACTTGTGCCATTTCACTCCAGTCCACAGCCATCACCCTGTCCTTCTTACTTTCTCCAAAGCAAGGTTGACACAGCAGTGTGTTTCAGTGGAAGCCTTAAGGAAGCTCGTTGAAGAATTTACACTGGACAGTTCCAAAATGGACATGCAACTTAAGCCATAACCAAGACTATCTTATTACAGAAATGCAAGGACCAGGCAAAGAAAGTTCTTTTTACCTTTTCAAATGAACATCTAGTGTAAACTAGCACATCCAGCCGATGCAAGTATGAAGCAGATTCTGAGAGAGACATAACTGTTTGATGCCCTTCTGAATACCTTTGCTGATTCAAACCTCACCATCATAAAAGTCAGCCACTCCCTCAGAAATACTTATGATTTTTATATATTGCTTTGAGTCCTTTTATTACCTCTATTATCTTGTTTTGAGAAGAGCTATTTTGCATATGTTTTCAATTCTCTGGTGTTTATATAACAGCCATACTATACCTTAAATATATCTTCACTGTTGGGATTAAACAGCTGGTGTTTCCCAGATCCCAAAATAATAGGGCCAGAAGCTTTGTTTTCTCCATAAGCATAAAGGGATACGGTTGCTGTTGTGCCAGCTGTTTCAAAATCCCCAGTGACTACAGTAATCTTCCAGTCTCCTTCTGTAAACAATAAAATCAAAATGCTTTTATAAGTGTTACTTATATGTAGCAATTTCCTTGAAGGATATAAATAAAAGCATCATTTGACCCAAGAACTGTGACTACAATTGGCCTGAAAGGTAATGATGCTGGGAGAGACAACAGAAGATTGGGTAAATACTACATCACTCAAACTCATCTTAAGCAAGATGTGGACCAAAGTTCTAGGAGGTTTGCAGTATACTACAGCTGGAAATATGAACACAGAGCTCAGTGAGATTTCTAGCAATAACCCTGTGAGTCAACACGGAAGAAGACCAATCCAGAATCTGGATTATGACAACACATATAATTTAGAAATACATCAGGAAAAATATCAGAGCATCCCAGTTAAGTACAATTTCCTCTAATTTTATGTTGATATAACACATCAACAGAGTTGCATTTGCCTGGATTGAAGCATGACATTGAGATCAGCATGAAAAAACTAAAAACTTGTAGAAAATTCTGAAATAGAGAAGGACTCATTAGAAAATCATTTTATATAAAGCTCCCTGACAGTAAAATATCATCTCTGCTCCCATACAATGTACATAAGTTATTTAAATATTCAAAAGCAGCTTAATATAAATCTTATTTTAAAAGAACAATTCATAATTGTAAAATGCATTTCTACATCTGAAAAGCTAGGATTGCACGCTTCTCCACCCCTCATTGATTGCAGCTTTTGTCTGTGCGAAGCAAGTTCCACTTAGCAACTTACATTCATTCTGTGCAAGGCAAACAACAAATTAAACACCAGCCAACAGTTATCTTATAAATAAATGCCATAGTATACACTGCAGTTTTATTAACAGAATGGTGTCTGGTAATGCCTGCATGATTTAAATCTGATGTCTGACAGAAGTATTTATCTTAGGCCAGCCCCATTTTCCCTGACTAATTTGCCCCACAAAGATTGAACTGGAGCAGAAAGTTTCATCTGTTTTCCAAGTTTTTTGAGGTCTGGCTTATACCTAGTTCTAAAAGGTGATAGATTTTAAAATACACATTGAAACAGGTCCACAGGAGGGCCATAAAAATGACCAGGGGGCTGGAGCATTTCTCCTGTGAAGAAAGGCTGTTGTTCAGCTTGGAGGAGGTTCCAGTCAGGCCTTATCAGAGCTTTTCAATAAGAGGGTTAAAAAGAAAAGCAGAGTTTCACAAGGGCATGTAGTGATATAGCAAAGCAAAATTGTTTTAAACTGAAAGAGGGATGCTAAGGCACTGGAACAGGTTGCCCAAAGAAGTTGTGGATGCCCTGTCTCTGGAAGTGTTCTGGGTCAGATTGGATAGGGCTTTAAGCAACCTGTTCTAGTGGAAGATGTCCTTGTCCATGTCAGGTGGATACACTAGATATCTTTATAGACCTCTTCCAATTCAAACCATTCTACAATTCCATAAAGGAGGTTAACAATGTTAACAATCTAATTTTCACTAAAAATTGTCAGTCTCCAGCTTGTAAGTAACTCTTTCGTGCCTTTGGAAGTCTGCATCGTCACTGCTTTCTCTATAGACCCACTTTCTTGACAAAAAAATCATAGCACCAGAAAACAAAAGGATAAACATCAATTAAAGGATTGAAAAGCCTTTATACACTCAAATTGGAAAAAAGGAGCATAAGGCAAGGGCTCCCTGCCCCATAGATGAAGAACTTGTATACAAAAAAAGTCAGCCTCATCCATTTTCAAATAATATAATATTAATTCCTTGAAGTTGAAATTCCTTTGGACTATTTGGCCAGAAAATAAGAGCAATTCCACTTACAAGGAGAAGAATTATGAAGAATGGGGTGCAGACAAAGGGTAAAATATTACCCACTACTTTGCCTAAAAATTCAAAAATAATTCAGAAACAGATACTCTTTAAACCAGGTAAATTTTCTTTTCAACATGTTAATTGTCTGATTAATTGTGCCTCAAATGTTTTGGATGACCATTTCTATTGTATTATCCTCTCAAAGTCTATCTTTTGTTCTGCAGTGGATCTTCAAAATGATGCAATTGCTACTCTTGAGACTGTATATTCTGACTAGCTCAACTCCTACCTCCCAAGGGTAAGTTTAGTATCAGTAAACTGGTTTGCACACAACTACCACTCTGAAGGCAAAAAAGGGAATCAGGCTTCCCCCAAAACATGATTAAAAAGAGTTTTGGTTTGAACTCATCTATATTGCCTGTGAGACTTTTTCTGTTTTCTGTAAAGAGAAAGGACTTGTGTTTGAAGGACAATGTGGGTACAGGAAAAGAATCCTAAAATTTCTAATCTCTTTTGACGCCAGAAATCCTCATTATATTGCATTACATGCTTCCAAATGGAAACTGGAAACAGTAAGTATTACAAAAACAAAATTCTTGGTAGCATAAAAACTTTAGGTTGTTCTGATAAGGTAGAATACCAAAACCAACCAAATAAACCTGATTTTGAATGAAAAGACACAATTAAAGATTACGGGAAAAAAAGTGAGCAAAAGGTCAGATGAACCACTAAACCGGGAGTTGGTTCCTCTAGATGTAGGGGACACAATTTCAAGTCTCCAACTATTCCATATTTTACCAACTGTCCCAAACAAGTTGTTATTTGTTGCATATGCTGCCCAACTCTAATTGAGACAATTGCAGAGCTTAAATGACATAGCGAAGAGACCCAGTTGTAGGCGCATAAATGAGTACCCAGACTAATCAGAAAGGAAGATGTCCAAGTGCAGGCCATGCAAAAGCAAGGAGTACAAAATAGCTAAAGCACAAAGAGTGAAAAACAGATGGAAAATAAATGCCTTCTGAAAAAACCTAGAAAGGCAGAAGAGCAAAGATATTTTTGATTTAAAAAAAATATTATAACAGTGGAATTCTAATATAATTTGTAAAATAACTGGGCACTAATTTTATCATTAAGTGCTTGACATAGGAACACTGACTAAGAAAAGGTACTTCAGTCTTTGTGGATATCTTGTTCCATAAAGCAAATTTTTAATAAACATTTTCAAACTTTCTCTAAACACCTTCGAAATCATTGTTCAATCTACAGTATAAAGCACTCCTCACAGCTGAGAAATTCTAAGGTGTTATTAAGAAATTTAATTTAATCGGCTCTGGTAATAAGGACAGAAGAGGCGACCTGAACAAATACAAAATCACAAGTAAAACAGAAAACAAAAAACTAATGTTCAGAAAAAAACTGTATATAGCCCAGGAGAAAGAATCGTGTTTTAAAATGTTAACCACAAAAAAATTCAATTAAGATAGATAAGTACTAGAAGAACAGGAATTTTTCAAACAAGCAGAGAGAAAATTAATATTATGAAAAGCAAAAAATGACAGAATTTAAAAAAAAGTTATTTATTGTTTAAATTAAAATGTGAAGCTCAGAGTTTACCAAAATGTTCAAATAGTGTGCTGTAATTAATGTTTTAAAATACCAATGGCAACAAATGTGTAAAGTGATTAGTTCAGAAACAGAAAGTCTCCACTAAAAGTAGAAAACTAGAGCAGCATTTACCATTTTCTTCTTGCATTTTCAGCTGTTGATTTTTTTTCAAGTCTGTCAAAAAAAAAAAAAAAGTCTGCTAATAAAGGACGTATTCTTTAACATGAAAGAAAGGGCTTGAAAGAAGAGATGAAAAAGATATTTTGTGTTTTACCCAATACAAGAAAACTCATTAATTCCCTCCTTAGTTTCTCACTATCACATATAGCAATTATAGAATGCAACACAAATTGTGTTCTCTGAGAAATACAGCAAATGAAGCTGCAAAATGGTTAACTCTGATATTTACAGTGTAAATTCAGCCCAGATTACTTCAGAGAAAAAAAAATAATGTTCTTATTTCCATTAAGTTATAATAAATCTTACCTTGAGGGTACAGCTCAATTTCTGAATGGATTATACCTTGGGACATAAATGGAAGCCACCTGAGAATAAGAAAGAAAATAAGAAAGCAGGTAGGAATCAATTTTTTCTCTACTATATTGGCACATAACTGGATGATCCACATCTGATTTTCCTGAATACATATAACAGCAAAGGGTCTCTGCTTCTAAAATTTTAGCGTTTGATTTGATAATGTTGAAATAGAAATTATTAGACTCAACAAATAATTTCATTTGTGCAAACATAAGAGCTTTGTAACTGTAAAATCCACCTCTGCCAGATTAAGAGACTCCTATGGCAGTACTATACTTGTACCTATACCTGAACAGAAGAATATGGCACAGAACATTTTTTCAGTACTGTAGATTTAGTGGAAAGTATCATTTGTATATATCTATGGCACTATTTCTTAAATCACAGTTCAGCATTAAAAATAAAGACAGAACTAAATATTGCTCTTCCTTGTTCTTCCTACAAATTCAGGACAGTCTGAAAAAGGACAAATCAAGGCAAACATTTGTTAGTGTACTTAGTCATGTTACTCAAGGCTATGGGTAATTTTGAAACTTTCTCATTCAGAACACGGATTGTCAACAGTTTTAGCTTTCTCTTGCTTGGTAAAAGACCAGCTGTTTTTTACACGGGGGGCGGGGGGGAACAAACAAAAACAACAACAAAAAAAACCAAACAAAACCAAAAACCAACCAACCAAAAAAAAAAAAAAGCAAGCTTCTGGGCTGTTGGTTTTTATGTCCTCAGTCCACATCCATGAACTCACCAGGAATGACCTAAATCATTCTCCTATGAGGCCTGTTGGGATTCCAGTATAAGCTGGATGAGATAAGGGCAGAGATAAGGGCTCCTTATTTTGTGTCTTGAAAACATTAGTGGCCAATTCATATAAGAGTTAGTCCCTAAGAAGTACATTTTGTCTTACAAGAAAACTACATATTTTTATTATTTCTGCTATAGCCTGATCACACAGACATTTTCTGTAATCCCAAATGCTGAAAGGTATCAGTAACTAGTAAATACTGTATATCTGTAATGAAATAAGAGCTGTTGGATGTTCAGAAACTAATATCAGATTTTTAAGACAGATAAAATGCTTATGTTTCCTTGGATAAGTGAGAACAAAGACAGCACTTTGTTCATGTCCTGGATCATAAAATATCTATGTTAAAAAAAAGTTTTAATGCTGAAGATTAATGAATTAGAGAGCTTTCTGAAGAGCGAAAGATTTTCTCCCTCCTTGAATAGAGCAGTGTTTCAGCTTCACATTTTGGTCAACATGGAAGCTACACCTGAGGCACATGACTGACTGACCAATTTTAACCACTATTCAGTGGCAATGTTTCCTTGTAGAAAAGTTAGAAAATAAGAGAATCGCTCTTGTTCCTCTTTGACAGTGTCTATCACAATCATTTTTGCTGATCAACATCTGTTGTTAATTACCACAGAATTAATACATCGAAGTGTCCTGCCACGCATTGTTCCTGGGCCATGTCACCCACTGGAGTACAGCTAAGACACAAAGTTGATTTCTTGAGTATGAGGTAGGAAGCTGGTCTAACTTCTTTGTAGAAATTTTACCAGTATTTTTTCAGAGAGGCAGCAACTACAGCTAGCAACAACAGCTGGTCTGCATCCAAAAGTACTCTAGAGAAATCCTCAATCTTATACTACTATTTAAAAACATGTAGCTGATTGAAGAAAAATCTCAGATTTAGAGAGTTTTATCAAGGTGACACAACAACTTTATTCCTGTTTTTGAGGATGTGATACCAAGAGTTGTAAGAAGCTTTTCAAGGTTACATAACAAATTCATTAAAATCCAGACAAAACAACAAGGCAACATGCATTTATTAAGTATTATTATTAAATATCATTAAATTCTAGTACCTACACTGCAAACTGGAAACTCTAAATGGGGGGTTACCATATTTTTCCAAACATACAAAATTCAGTATTTGTCAATTGACTTTTAAGATGTGTGTTTAATAATTTAAATGGAACAACCACAAAATAGTTCTGGGTATCACATCTATCTCTCTAGCTATGCTGTTGCTCATAAAGAGAGTGAATGCTACTTCCGGATGGCAAAGCTGTTTTCTTTCCTATTTAGAAATACACTTGAGAACCTCTCTGTGTGCTTTATGTGTCCTTCCTGAAAGGTAAATCCCACTTGCAGCACTGATCCTTATAAGGCTGTCCTCTACAACCTAGTAACATAGACACATATAAGCACTGAACCTTTGCTGTGGACCATACAGCATACTAAGGCAAGCAATGTGTTCTGGAACAACACATTTTGTGGATTTCATGAAATTACAAAATAATTTAAACTTGTTTTTCCCTGAAAAACTCACATATAACACAATGACTTGCATAACACTTTAGGTAATATATGTTGAATAATATTTAAGAATATTGTTGTAAAAACTACCTTTCACAATTGAAAACATATTCTGAGCTGTTGGTGGCTTCTCTGACAATGACTTTATCACAGTACCAGTACTGGGACTTGGTAGTGGCCTCACAGCGCAACAGCACCTTCTGCAGCTTCCCAAGAGATACAGCTTCCACTTCAAAAACACTGACCTGGAAGACAAAGGAGAGAGCACTCTGCAATTTACCACCACTAAGGCAGTCTGAAGACTGAGGTGTTTCAAAAACCTGATTAACTCCCATAATGTAGACATTCCCATTGGTTTTAATGACAGCTGAATGGTATTCAGAGAGTTTGGATCCGAAAAGTTAAATGTCTTTTGATAAAGTATCGGAGTAATTGAGAAAGCACAACCAAAATCAGGCTGCAATAATAATTCCAAATAAATTTGGTTTTTTTCATCTAAAATACTGCAAACAGCCCTTCAATATTGTTTCAATACCTTGCCATTTACATCACTTTTCTCTAGGTAAGAATTAAAGTGTTATTTCCCTTATTAATATTTATTTAAAAGATACTTTCTCATCCTTTTCTCTTTTTTGATCTCACCTCTTCTATTTACATTTTATTCTGCTGGAGGAAACTGAAATCTGGCATGCCACTTTCCCCTTGTTATCCATTTATGCTTGTGCTTACAGTTGAAAAAGATAGTTTTCATAGGAGCACGAAGCCGACCAGGTTCAGGTTGATAATTTTCTGTCACGGTAAAAAGCATAAAGCTTTCTCTCCCTGAGTGTAACGGTCCAGATCACTCTTCTCAGTAAAAAGAAAATGAAGGAAAGAAATACACTGGAAAATTCATACCTGTAAAGTTCTCAGACTTTGGCAAATGGCAGAATTGAGACTGCCTGTGCAACATTACTTATCCCTTGTGTATAGGTAATATATGATCACAAACTATTCTTTCTGAAAGATTCCTTCCTCGAAGTGTGCACAGGAGGACTGCAGATATTCAGTATTTCTTTTTATCTTCATTATCTTTATGACTCTATGCATTATTTACTGCAACCACCCAAACAGCTCAGTGAAACAGAACTGATTTCCCCAGCGACTTCACCTTTGAACTTCTTCCAAAGCACCCGTTTTCTGCAAATGCTAAATCTGTTCTTTTGAAAGGCCATCTGCATAATATTTCGCTTTACCTATGTAATTAAAGCACAGAATTTATTGACAAAAGCTGCCAAAGATGCAAAGTGGTTTGGGTGCTCAACTGAGAAAGAGAGGGGTTAATTTATTGGCATATTTGGCATTTCAAAGAGCTTACTAGATGCAGAGTAGAATTTTATTTGAACAAATCTCAGTCACAGCTATGGCTCTTCAGAAAAGTTAAACTGGTTATGCAGCAAAAGATAAGCATGGGAAAAAAATGGTCACTCAGGGAAGCTTTATTTGAAATTATTTGCCCAATATAATGTAGAATATCTGTGGCAGGGATGAAATCAAGTTGTTCAAGTGAGCACTCAAATGCCTCTGCCATAAAATGATGTATCACAGTTCCTGTTCTGCTGGTCGAAACAATCCGCTGTCTTGTTCACCCATTTCCATAACAAAGAGCACTTTGAATCATTCCTCTTAGCCCTTGTACAAATAATATGCTGAATTTAGTATCAACCTGGCTAGAATTACGCCCCTCAGAAAATTCCACTTAAATTCTGAATTTTAATTTGAATAGAACTTTATCTCTCATACATTAATAATGGCACAAAATATGTATTTTAAAATATTACACATACATTTGAAGTTTACCAGTGGGTTATTGCTGTTCTTAGAATTTTAGATACTCATTCTTATTTTGTAATTAAGTGTTCAACTAACAGCTTGATACCGTTGGTTATACATACACAATACTACACTATTAAGCATTAAAAGAAATACATAATAAACAGACCAATTAAGATCTGAGATCATGGAACAATTTCTGTACACATATTTGGAGCCAGCTGTAAAACATCGTAGCTTGAAAGGATATGTTTAAAATTTATAGGCAGCTCTTCTCATCATCTTAGGGTGGGGGCCTCAAATAATTTTTCTTTCCCTTTTCCTGCCTGTGTTTTCACTTATTCTAGTCATTTCTGGGTCAGCAGAGGACTATTTTCCCTAGTTCTGAAAAGTTATTTTGCTAAACTTCTGTGATCTCTTTTTACTAGGAATCTGTATAAATTACAAAATTATATTTTTATATGGCTAAGTAAAGAGTTTTTCAGACTCACCATTCCTCTCTGTAATGTCACTGGTGTACCAGTCTTATGCAGAAGTCTTAGACCAGAATCTCCTCTTTTCCCATAGATAGACAAATAAACTGCAGAATCTGTATCAGCTAGCTCCAAGTCACCAGTGTAGACAGAAACATGGTATAAAACAACTTCCAAAAATAACCAAAAGAAGAAAACGCAAGTTATACGTAATCACAATTGGTTTTACTCATTATTATAGCTTAATGACAACAATGCCAGCAAGACTGATTTGTGATTAATTTTCTGGAATATACTCTCCAGAAATCAGTCCAACTATCGGCTTTTAAGGTTGTTAAGATCACAATTCAGATGCCATTAATACTGAAAACAGGTAATCAGTGTATAATAACTGTACACACATACTTGGATAGATGGGTTTTCCAGATTGCACTACTGGAAGTTCACAGAGATAGTCTCTGTTGTCACGATTCTTTGCTAACCATGTGTTTGCTGGAAAATTCAGTGTTTTCTTGCTTTTTAGATGTTGTAGTGTCACCTGGAGAAGAAGCAATTCCAACTATGACTCAGTTTGCTCTTTCCAGTGCTTTGCTGCTCAAAAGCAAAACTTATATTCATGGGTTCTTTACAATTTCAGAAAACAATAATACAATCAGTAAATATGACATACAAAATTGCAGTATGAAAATATTTTTATTTTGGCTACTATTTTGCAACAAATAAATCTGTAACTGTTATTTATGGGTTTGCCATTAGAAATGTCACCAAGTCTGATTTCTGTCATTGTGTAACAATTTCGTGTAACATTGCCTAGAGTACTGAAGACTAAAAATCTACTGGTAGGTGATGTTAGGTCAGACTGAGCATTTGGAAGATGTGGAAAGATTGACACATTTTATTAATTTAAAATGGAAACAGGGTGAAACTCATCATCTACATCATTCTGAAATTTGGCAAGTAGAGCATATGTTGGAATCTTAAAACAATTTGCATTTTGTTTGTCTATTTTACAGTAGAATAAAAGTACCTGTGTAAATATGTGAAAAAAATACCTGTGTACCACCACTCTCTATGCATTTCTCTGAAGATGGTTAGAATACAAACTCTTGATTGACTTGCCCCTATAAATTATGATAACTGCTTTACTAGTTTCCTATAGCTAAAAGTCTTTACTCCCTTTTATAAAAGTAGTTTTAGTTGGTCTTGAATTAGAACAATGTTTACTACATGTTTTTTCCATAGTCCTTTACTAGTGAAAGGAAATCAGTGCCAAAAATTATCGTTCTGCAGTTGAGCTTTGAGTGTGCATATAATTTGCATAAGCCATACAAACAAAATTGTGAAAACAAGTATCCACATCCAAATTCTAAGACTTAGGAAATCAGGGCAATAGATACCTTTATCTCACTTTTCCAATAAAATATTATTTCAAGTAAAATGAACACTGCTTTTTAACACCAAAACACATATTCATTCCTATATGAAATACTTTGGCAGCACAGATTGCTAATGTCTAATATTTATTGGCAGAGCTCCCCCTGCTGATTCATAACAAATGCAAATATTAACTGCTTTGTCATAAAAACGCAGCTTTCAACATGATTTCTTTCTTTTCGTGAAAAGAAATATTTGAAATCCCAGGGTTACTCTATGAAATTTGGAACAAAATACTAAAGAAATATTTTGTAGCCACTAGGCTGGAAAATAGGATTCCTGCAGTCATTTGAACAACTGAAATATTTATACTTACATTCAATATTGGTACACTTACAGTTAAGAGCTTTGTGCTAATGTGAAAATCTGCTATTACTGTCTAATTCTGGTTATCTAAATCATGTTTTTTAAGATTATTCAAATGAAAAAGAATGAATTCGTTTCCTTTACAGATTCAAAGAAACGGAAGACAAATACTTACACTAATTCTGAAACAAATTTTACATGGGCATCAGTGTTATCAAGAATTTCACCTAAATTTAATCCTAAATATTCCTAAATAATAAATAACCCTAAATATCATGAGAAAAACAGAGTTAAAACAAAGACAAATAATTAGTCCACCAAATTGGGGGGCGGTAGAGGGGAAGAAGCAACTTGTTTCTCCCTGAAAATGGTCGTAATTAGGAACTATGGTGTGGTCCATTAGGAGTTACTTAGCCTACTCTTAAGCAAATTTTGTGCACTCCTTGCATGTAGTTGTCATTAAATAACTGCTTCTCCATCATTTTCCATCTTTCAGAACTGGAATGTATAGCTAAAAAATCACCCTAACACACACTGAAGACAATAGACAAGCTTTAAAAAAGCAGAACTTGATTGAGTTCTGCAATACAATAAAATAGCTTCCTGAATGAGTCAGGAATAATTGCAAAATAATCCTCATATTTCCATTCTATAGTAGACATACTGTATCAGTGTTTTTTTCATCTCTAAAGCAATCTAAGAACACAAAGCAATAAGAACTTATCCCAATCAGCATTTATTGAATCATGAAACTAATGCTTTATGAAGAGATAGGCCTTCAGTTCACATAAAAATTAATAAAATGGGAAAAAATCATCATACAAAAATCTTACCCTTTGTAAGTTCCATTCCAGTTGTTCATTTGGTAATCCATCAAGTTCAATTCTTACCTTGTAGATTTTCCCAATGTATTTTATTTTAACCTGAATAAAGTCAGAACATGACAACATATAACTACAGTTATTTATATATTTATATTTATCTTTGCAATTGGTTCTACATTACTCTGAACCATAGTGGTACTTGACTGTACAGTAATAGTGCATAATATTTGATTGTCAGATTTTGGGTTACAGGATCCAGAAAAGAGACTGCTTATATTTTGTCTAAGTAGATTTCTTCCCAAGCCCAAATATGACCAGATTGTAGCCTAATGGAATTACAATGCTTGTCAGGAAAATGATTTGGCAGGTATTTGAATTCCTCAAAGTTTGAAGAGTAAAAAAAAGTTGATGAGGATCATTCATGAGAGCAATGAGGAATACAAAATTATATCCTCTAAACTACAGATCACAAATCTTAATGTAGCACAGTAACATGACCATAAACCCTAGTATATCAAAATGAAATATATGAAAAGCATAAGCTCCCTAAAGCTTCTTCATCTTCAGAACTTTGGAAGTCACTATCTTTTCTTTGTGACTATGATCTGCATTTATTTGCACTTTCAAGCATTACATGTGCTCTTATGAAAACTCTATGCAACTCCATCTTCAAAACTTCACATGGATGCCTACTTATGTGGGGTTCATTTGAAGTTTAACCATTATTTAAAGCAAGCATAAATAATGTCAGATCATTTGTAAAGTACAAAAAGGAAAAGTGTGTTGTCATGCTATTTGTCAAATAATAATTCTATTCATAAGAGGGTGGTAACAGCCTATTTCTCCCCATCATTTACATTCAAAAAAGCTATTTACATTGTATAAAAGTTATTTTCATTTTCTTAGAAACACATACTAGTGTATTATCAACTCAGTCTTTATCTCCATTAATAAAAAGCATTTTTCTCATTTCCAAGGTCAGAATTACCTCATTTCCTATATCAGCTTTCGTATAATAAGCTTTCATGTTATAGTCACAGAATTACCACTATTTAGTCAAAGATTTCTAAAAGCAAACAACTTTTACCTTTGGTTTCCTGAACATTGAAATATACATTGAAATCCCTCAGTGGTTGCTTGAGGAAGAATCTGTGGGTTTCATGCCTGCTATTTGTATTAGTATAGTTGCTATATTAACCTGAATTTCATTAACAAAAATTTCATTAACAAAATAAATGCAACACTGATGTGACAATATAGTTCCTGTCTTTACCACTGGATTAAAAAATGGGCCTTGCTTTGCTCTGTCAAGTCAGATTCTTATATCCTTGCTTATGCTACATAATATTTCTCTCTCAAAGTAGTCTTAGAGGTATTCTGGAGACTTTGGGATTAAAGCAAAAGTAAAATAAGGGCATATATTCAGCTTGACTGAAAAACAGCTATTGTCTTTTCCCCCATTTCACAAACTAACTAATCCACTTCTCAAGTAAAAAGGTATATGGTCTTCTCATTCACAGAGCCTAGTGTTTACTGAATATACAATATCATGTTTTCTGTTTATTCTAATGAATCCCTCTTTTGACTTTTGCTTTAAAAAAAAGTTACACGAAAATTTCAAGTATCAACACAATACAAAATGCAGTGGACTTTGTCAGACTGTAGAGTGACTTCTGCCTAAAACAAGTAGAGGTCTTCCAGAAGAAACTCTGGTAACCTTGATTTTCCTCATGCACAGTCTTAGGGAGTATTAAACAGGCAATGACTACTCACATGGGTAAGGTAAGAAAGGGAAGGCCAGATATGAATGGTTTTGATTTCTAAAGATAGTTCTACTCAAATTTTTCCAAGTTGGGCATATTGCTGATAAAATGAAAGGTTAAAGAACTTTAAATTTATTCCAAATTTCCTGATTGTTACAGCCTTTTGGGAGCTTTCCTCCTAGAACTCCTGGCCAGAGCTACAATTAAGTTGACTACATTAAAAAATAAAATTTGGTACCCTCTGCTCTAGAACATATCAGTGA
>VXAU01003153.1:378009-416713 GCA_013399695.1 Formicarius rufipectus | reverse complement strand
TCAATATCTGTAGCCCACACCCATAATGGACAACATCTTTTTCAGATAAACTGGTCCACCTCTTCAGCATGCCATTACCCAGAATTGCTTGTAAATTATTCACTAATTAGGAAAACAGGATTCCCTGTAGATCATAATATATAGCCTATATGCTTAGAAAAATAACATTATGATAGGTTATCTTCCTGCCTATGCCCTATTCGTAGAGGGCATTGTTATTAACATTATTGACATTAACAGTCTCAGATTGTGCCAAGATTGCATTAGAAGAGTTGATAAGTCCAGAAAAAAAAAATGTGAAAAATATAACTTCTACTTTAGTTGGCTGAGGACAGCAATGTTACATGCATCGCAGACAGAAATATCTAAGCAAAGATGTTAGCATCTTTGGTAATTTCCTCTCAGCCTAATAATAATTTTCTTATTATAACAGAGGTGGGGTTACTCTTAAATAATAGCAGAAACATTATGTTTTCATAACATGATAATATGTACTTTTTATTGGACTTCTAGACGTTCCTTCTGGTATTTCAGTCATTTATAATATGATAGCTCTAAAAAGGGGTTTCTTTCTTAATTGAACCAGTTCCACAATATACATTTTACAGTATGCTTTGAAACTGTATGCATGAAGATTTAATTACCAGACATCCCTAAGCAACATGCAAGTCTTACATCAGACATGGTTTGTCCAGGAGTGAATAGTTCTAAAGCTAGTTTCAAATCAATTGCCTTCAAGAAAGCAATTTACTCTTGAAGTTGTTTCCTTCAGTCTACTATATGAGGGATGGGGTTTAAAACAAAGATTTAGTCAGTGTGTTACAATATATAAGAAGCTGATTTAATACAGAATTCATGGATATTAAATACAGATTTATTTTATGCAGTAAATACAGGAGAAAAACATTTTTTCTTTTCACATGACATAATAATCCTTGGAAAGGTACACATTAAAATAATGTTCTTAGCCTTCATTAGTTACCTGAAATTCATCTTCCTGCCTGGGAAGAAACAGCTGCTTCCTGTTGTCCTTTCCAAGAGTTACGGGTCCAGCTACTCCTCTGTCTCCATATATCCAGAGAACAACATTTGCTTCAGTTCCTGCATTTCCTGTCAGTATTGACACTTTCCATTCGTCATCTGAAGGAAGGGGAACCTCACCACCTCGGGGATTTCTCATTTCCTCTGTGAAATACAGAACATTTGTGGGAGATGAAAATTGACACGAAACTGCCAGTTACTGTTGTAACATTAGTACATAAGGAGGTCAAAACAGCAGGAGGATTGTATTTTCACATGACAAGTGAGGTAGTCTGAAAAGATTGATTTATATTTCTTGTCTAGACCAAAATGTAGTGATTAGTTGAGCAACATGAATCAGTTTGAAAAGAACAAGTTATCTCTCATATGCACTATCCTCATAAGCTTTATAAATATTCTGGAGTAGTGTAAGGATGTTATGATGCAGAAATATGACCATTAAATTAACATTTTTGGTTCTTTAGTCTGGCATTTAGAAATTAATAGAATTACTCCTCTAATGCCTTGTGTTGGGACATCATTAGCAAAGTCACATGTCTGGGAATAGAGACAATTTTCATTTCAAATTTAAACTAAAAACAAACAAACAAAACAGGAAATTAACTTTCTTGGAATTAAATATTCACTAAATACTGTAAAAATAAATCAGAAAAGAGCTCAATATATCCTTGCCTAACCATACTTGCACATACAGTGCCAGCATTCCAGCTAAGACAGGCTGTGCATGAATGAGAAAATAGCAGCACAGTCTCATTTTATGAATAAATTTTACAGCTTTAACTGCTTAGCAAGTATAATTTTGGAAAACATAGGCTTCACTTTAGAACAACACCTAGTGATCTTTCATCTACTGTTAAGAGAAATAAATATATATGCAGAGATGTCAAATGACACCTCTGCATATGAGATATGAAAAAAACAGATGCTATTAGGATAAAGGAATTTAGTTTTGAGTGTTCTAATCAAAGTGAAGTTTACAAACGTCACATGCCTGGAACACCACCTTTCAATAACTGGACCACTGACATTGGAGGGACTCCCAAAAGAGGGAGTCCTTGTCAACAAGAATTTATAGTCTATTCTGACAAAAGAGGCAGCTATAAACCCTAAATCTGAAAAGATGAATCTACATATTGTCTATGTACTGTGTCCTCCATGGGTTCCCAAACTGTTGAGCCTGAGTCCTTTTCACGCGAAGAGACTTTTTAATACGACACCAATACAAACTTGTTGAAGAATTCCCAATGCATTAGCGTGGATGTTTCTGCTACACTGCATAAGTTATGTACTGCTATTACAGTCCTTTGGTGTTTTGATTTGCTTGATTAAAATACTGTACTGGATTTCTCTGGGATGGAGTTTTTCCCTTGACTTATTAAGCTGCCCTTATATCAAAAGAAAGACAAACACCTAAACAAAGTCACAACTGATAGAGGAGGGGAAACAAACAAACAAACAAACAAAAAAAAACAAAATAAAAAACAACCAAACAAAACAAAAAAAAAAAACACACAAAAAAAAAAACCAAAAAAAAAAATTAAGAAAAAAAAAAAAGAAAAAAACACCAAAACAAACAGAAAAACAAATAGTGCAAAAACTATCTCTCACCAACAGGAGAATGTTGCTTAGCTAGTCTCAGAAGAATGACTGCTTTGGAATAACTCTGCTCCTGTTTTACTTTTGAGCAGGACAGTACATGGAACAATATCCCTTTGGTCAGTTGGGGTCAGCCATGCAGAGAGAGCAGAGATGGACTCAGTGCTGTACAAGTGATACTCAGCAACAGCTAAAACACTGATGTGTTATAAACACTGCTTTGGTTACTAGGTTAAAACACAGCACCACACAGACTGTTAGGAACAAAAAATAAGGTCCATCCCATCCAAGCCCAGTACAAATACTGAAAAAGGTAAAGCAATAGCTACGACAGAAATTTGCAAAAATTTATCTGTGCTTTGTTGCCAGCATTAAAAAAAATAAGTGAGAATCCTTGAAATTTGCTTCTTAATAAACTTTTATTAGCAATAAATCCCACATCTCGATTAATCAAATTGGGTAAGTGAAAAAGAATTGATGGTGTTCCCTTTAAATTTCCTCAAATGCACTTCTATGATATTCAATAAATGTTTGGGTTTTTTTCTTAGAAGTTGTACTCAAAGGGAATGACTGAGTTGCTTGGATCATCAAGCTGCCCTATATTTAAATCAACATGGTAACTAGAACACCAAACCTGAATTATGATCCACCAGCAATGAAATCTGAACTCATATCAAATATTTACAAAGGGAATTACAAAGGTATTTGGATCCAGTACAAAGTTCTCTAATAAATAAGCACTGGTTTCTGGAATCACTTCTAGAATTTAGCCTTGCTAAAGAGTCTAAAATTTGGCTAATCAACTTTTAAGAAATTCAGATCAATAGTAGTATGACTTTTAGAGCAGTGTCTTTCACAATAGCAGTATGACTTTGGAATGGCCATAGTGACTCAGGAAAGGGCATTAATGTCATAATAACGGCTGATTTTATTGTATTCTTCATCACGACTCAAAAAATTATTCTGAAAGAAAAATCCACATACCAAAAATAAAGCAAAAGGCAAACATCTTGTGTTTACCTGAATGAAAACTTACTTACACTTGTCTTTCTGTGACTGAAATAACAGAACTAAAACAAAGTAATTGTTTTGTTATGATTGTCTTGACAACTTGACTATGCAACTTTTGGTAACTGTGGTTATCTAACTTCTCACTTGTAACTCTGGAAGCTAGAGTGCCTTCTAGCTATCTAAAACTACACCTTTCTTACAGCAAAGAGATTAAAATGTTCATAAAATGCACAGGTATTCAAGAAACATAGGGAATCCCAGGCTGCTCCATGTTCTTAGAACAAGAATTCCATACTTGGGCAACTGTTACCCAAAGCAGTTACTGCAACATCAAACTACCACCTCTCAGAACAATTTTCATGCACAAACAATTCACAGACTTGGAATGCTTTTTGCCACATAATTTACAGGCTCTTCTTACAAATGGAAATCGGTAGCATTGATTTGCTACAGGCTAAAAATATTTCTGTCTGGAAAGAGGATTTGATGGTTACCCTGCATTAGTCATGGGAGTTTTCACACTTCATGACACCATGCTGTAAATCTATTGTAACAAAAATTCATTCTGATAGGCTTGCATTAGAATGGTGAAGTCACAACCCTTCACATGGTTTCATAAAAATAACCTTCTTATTAATTTACTTATCCTAAATCTAACATAAAAGGAAAATTATCTTGTCTCAGAAGACCATATGATTGAGTGACACTTTTAAAATGCACCATCAGAAAAATTAATCTCTAGAACAGAATTTTGGGCAATATGTTGATGTATTTTTATTACAGCTCTATGTATCATCATTTCCAATGTTAACTGAGTGGAAATGAGATCAGATTTTATTTGTATCTTATTTGTTTTTGTAAGTACAATATATTAAAAACTTAATAGCAAATAATAGTATACCAGACATACAAGAAAGGAATATGGAGGATAGAGATCATTTCTCAGAGCTACTTTGTTAACACCAAACCACAAAGATGTTCTCAAGGTCACAGACTGCTTTTGTGCCATGGAAGATAATGACATCTGGGCTGTTAAATAGAAGCTGGGAACCGACATCATCTCTGTACAGTGAAAGAAGTTTCTTGAACACAGAACTCACAATCCAACAAGAGAAGCCTTAACTGCTGTAGCACAGTTTTCAGTTTAATTAATCCTAAATCATTATTTATGCAAACAGAAACCAAAACACAGCTACCAGATAGCAGACATAGACATAAAAACTGATGGAGTTAATGTGCTCAGATTTGGCTACTAAGCCTACTGCTGGATTGCATACTCAGTACAAACATATCCCGTTTTCAAATGTTAACTGGGAGTGAAAAAAGCAAATGAGTATTTAATGAATATCAGTTGAAAAATCAAGGTTCACTTGTACATGTCAAAAGCCAGTTACCTTCAAAGTATTTTGAGTGAAAATATCTTGCTAAAGATGAACATTTTCTTTGAAGGGCAGAGTAATTTCTATTCATTTTGCATAAGCAGAGTCTGCATTTATGAATGTTAGAAAAACTACTTACAACGTGCTATATACTCTATGTAACCAATTTCACGGCAGATATTGCTTCTATAAAAGGATCCTTTGTATCCATCCCTAAAAACATCCAGCTGCTTTGAAAACAGGTTTGGTGGCTTGTGTGGTGTTGCCATGGGTTTCAGACACAGCATATCTCACCGGTTGCTCACAACACTTCGAGAAGGCTTTGTGGTACAATGATACAACATTAAGTCTAACAGATTAGAAAGTGGGTGTTTTGAGCTAAAAATGGAAACAACATTGCCAGAAATAATTAACAATAAATAATAATTATTCATATCTGTGCTTGGAATTTAACCAGGATATCTTGGTTCAACTGAGTTCTAATTCAACTCGTATCTGATACTTCACATTGTACCCTATGAATAAGTATGCCATATTTCATGTCTTGTTCACATAGGCAGACTTTTCATGTACACTTTGAAGTAGCAGTCTGAGGATCAAGCTCAAAACCAAATCATCAACACACCTGAATTATTTGCTACATGAATACCTTTGAGATTACCTCTAGCTTAATAATCATGTCTCCCATAGCAAAAGCTGCAATAATCCTGTCTTTAAAGCTCATTCAAGGTAACAGGTATTTTTCCACCATGTGAATGTGCCTCAATGTGCTTTATGGAGCCTAGTAGTTTCCTTTTACCCCACCTGGTTTTCATGGCAATATGACACTATTCAGACTGTGATGATGGGGTCTTTTAGTACATTGAAATAAAAGAGAGGCAGGAAGCAAACATGATTATCCCCACTCTTTACGAGATGTATCATTCCCTGTTTTGTTTAGTCGTCTGGTTCCTTAATCACGCTTTAGTTATTAGTATGCTGAATATTCCTAAAATTGTTCTCTTAGACCATTTATGCAACTTCTGGAGCTAAAGAAGAAGGTGGTTTATTCTAGAAAAATACATCTGGTAGGCCAGCACTCCAGAAGGATAACCAAAACTTGTTTATCTATTTCTACCTGCCAAAACATAGGTATAAAGCTAGCATGCAATGTATCAAAGTCTTCCTCTTTCCTCCAGTGAACCATAAATCAGAAAATATGATTTTGAGAGAGCAAAATGAGAAATAGTCCATTACTTTCAGCAAGATTTAGATTGGCCTCTGCACCATAACCTCTTAATTTCCACAGAAATAGTCCTTAGATAGAGTACTAGTTACTAAGATAAATAAAGTAATATGAAGTTTTTCAACTTTCTGAATAAACCACACTCCAATGCCCTTTAAAAAAAAAAATCACAAACAAACAAAAAAACAATAACTAGCAATGTGTTTTATGTTGCATGCATGGCTGCATAATTCAATAATCAAGAGAGGCCATTCAATGCCCTTCTTGAGATAAGTCTCTGCTAGCATGCACAGAAGGCAGGCATAACCCTGGTTGTATCACAACCGGTTTGGAAACTGTCACTTACTTGAGGATGGGGGAGTTGAAGAGCTTTGAGATACTGACTTCTGGGCTTTTCCTGCTTGCAGTTGAGATTCTCTGAAGTATTTCTTCTCTTGATTGGGTGCTGCAGATGTTCCCATGGGTTCTTCCCGGCCAACTAAAACAATTCAAATTCTGTCACTAGCTATAAACCATTTAACTTTTTGTGCTCAGAAGCTAAAAACAAATCTCACAATTATTCACCACAATAGACACCAAAATCTTTTCTCTGTGTATTGCATATCTATGAGCAGCAGGATTTTATTGTTACCAGAATGTTACACAAAGTGGAAAAAAATTGACCCTGGCAATTAAAGTACATTCCACGCATGGAAAATCTAAGCAAATATTTAACACTGATGTATGAATAAAATGACTTGTTAAAATGTAGCTTTCCTCAAAATAAGGTTTTCCACACCCATGATGTTTCTCTTCTTAAGTGGGAATGCAGACATGAAAACTGCTAGGGGCCATTTGAATAATATGAAGCAGATTGATATCATTAATATGAAGGAAACAGAAAATATTTGTTGCTTTCATAAAAAATATTAGCGCCTTTTTATATTCCTTTTCCTGAGCAACAAGGATTCAGGAGAGCAGAAACCTGTAACAAAGTAACATTTAGCTTTATTTTTAATGACATCAATAAGCACTGCCTTATTGAGAATTTTTGTTGAAAACACTGCTCTTCCATAAGGTAACAAAGGAAAATAATTTCCTCATTTCTACAAGGACACAATATTTTTTCCCCCTTACAGCAAATAGGTGCTGAACAGTAGGGATACAATTGCAGTGACTTTCATCAGGACCTGTATGTCTTGATCACAATACACATAGAGCAATTAGTAAGACTGGTTTTGATACTTTTTGCTGGTGACAGCATTCAAGATAAGCTTGATCCATTTGTGTTCGGTAAATCTGACCAGTTTCTCAACCTCAAACTGATGCCCTATTTAGTCTTTTCATGAGATCTTTCATTTCTTCACCTCTGTAAGTCTTGTCCACCAAATCAGAATATGTTTTATCCAGAATAGTATTTCCTGCAGTTATCATCTAAGTCAGTTGGCTTTGGTAATCAATTTTTCATCAACTTAGAAACTTCACTCTCCTGAAGGAGAAAAGTAGGCAATCCAGGGGCAGTGACCCAGAGTGTGCCGGAACATAAATTCTGAGTCCTGGCCAGTTGACTAGAACAGGTCAGCGGAGGAAGCATTTTGACCACAAGAGCATTCAAATCTGACTACAGGACAGAAGAATGACGTAATAAATATACTAGTGGGAGGGATTACAATGTATTTCACATCGTTAAAAAAAGAAACTGAACACCGCCAAGTAAGGCCTCTTGGAAATCCACTAATTCACCTATAAAATCAAGAAATACCAAGATATAGCTGGCAGAAAAACAACATCTCCCAGACTTCCATAATCTGTGGGCAGAATGGGGAGTATACCCAAGAAAACAACTCCATCCCTTTCTTGTCACCTGTTTAAATTCTCATTTTCAAAAATTTGTTAGCAGAAATATTGATGTATTCTGCATTATTTATTATAAAAAGAAAGGAATAAAATAAAAATAACTAAATACATTGGAGAAATTAAGTGTACATACAATAAACTTTTCACTTTTAAAACTACTTAAGCACAACAATGAAAATTGTGTCCACATAGTTTTTACACTTTTGCTCTGAATCTTGTCAGTTAGAAACACTAATCAATACATCAAACTACAAACCATTGAGAAATCACGCACATTTGATGATCCGTGGGTAGAAAAAAATATTTCTCTCTCCAGTCTTAACAACTGGTTTAGTTTGGCCATCTGGCAGCAAACCAACATATATCCCTTTATTTTGCACTGATTCTAGACTTACAGATCCAGTTTCTAAATTCTTCTCGATTTTAAAGTGACAGTATTCATCACCTGTGCCCTAGGAAGTTAAAAACAGAAACATAAATTCAACAAATCCATGTAGCTACAGGACTTGGATGTTTCTAAATTATTACTACTTTCCAGTAACATCGCAGATTAACTTTACATTCTTCACAACCTGTTACACTGTTACATGCACAGACATACCTTCACCTTAGTCTTGCTTATTTGTTTGTGACCAGAAAGACTAATTACCTAAGTTAAGTGGAAGCATTCTGATTTATGTTAGAATTTAGGCAAATTCTAGGGTATATTCAAAGGAGTTTCCCACTTAAACAACTTTCAGAGGACTAAGGAATGTGAAAATATCTATTCAGAAAACCTATGATATTTATATACAGATTTTATGGATAGAACATATTTGGTAATGTCACATAACATCTATTAAATAGATGTAATTTTCTTATTTTTTCAATTTCATTGCACTTACAAGTTTAATTTCAAAACCTTTACACAATGATACTTTTTATCGATACCTCCTGATCCATTGGTGAGAACAGTCCTGAAAAATAAGATACTTGCAAAGCCTATTTTCAAAATACAGAACAAATATTTCAATCTCTGAAAAAAGTGTACTGGAATCAATGACAGAACTGTCAGGGACCTCACATCTGAGTCCTTACACAGCTCTATTTCATACTCACCTGTCTTAAACTCCCAAATAAATTATGCAAGAATACTTCTCACATAAATATGAGAATTTCAACTTAGATGAACAGAGTCACACTTTAAAAGTCAGTGCAGTATGCAGTTGCTTATATCTTAGTTATTCTTTAATGGATTTTATCTTCATCATTGATCTTGCAGCACATAAGTTAACTACATCCATATTCTCAACAGTTTAAAAATATAATTAGATCTTTACAATCAACTGCCAAATTGACATGACAGTTTCTCTTGATACATTTTTCTATCTTTTTTTGAGCAAATGAAAGAAGAAAGCTGAAACATTTTACATCTGAGCAAAGTTTCATCCCATTTTTATCTCAGCAAGTAAAAAGATTCTCTCCTATCACTAACAATTTACTCAAACTATCTGCAGAGGGAAATACAAACAAGAACTGCTTACTGTTCCATCACACTGGTCATCTTTGATCTTCAGATACATTTTTGGTTTTCTCACACTTTCAAACATGCAGACACCAGACCTGATTTTATGCACCTTCCAGTAGGATTCCTGGTGCTGCTGACCTGCTCCATTGCAGCTCCCATCAGGTCTCAGGCACAGAGCCTGGCAGAAACTTGTGTTGAGCAGAATGATGGCACCATGATGAAACACACCCTTTAGATTAGAAACAAGAAGTCCTTTGTGAATACCACAGCCTCTCTCCATATTGAACTGTGATACTGATTTTGTTTCTACTGTTTTATTTTAAGCACTTATTTGTTCATGTATAAAACATAAAAGAGTGAGTCTCAATTAATTCAAGTATACCTCCAGTATTTGAATATCTGCTGCCTTCTGTGTAGGCACTAACTGGGTAGTGGAAATCTTTCCCTATTCAGCAGCTTCCCTGTTTTTTCTTGCACAGCAGCACAGAACAACACCTAGAGCACATGTGGCAAATTAAGGAACTTGTCTCTTCTCAACAGCAGCTCTTCTGCATATACCTACATTCTTACTTTTCGGAGGTGTACTAGAAAGTTTAGTCTCATCTTTCCTGCCCACCATATTTGCATGTACCAGCTGCAGCATCAGCATCACTGGCCCCAGGAGAGCAGTAAAGGAAACCTTGTCTGGTGCTGCCTACCTGTTAAGCTGTAGTTGAGCTCCACCTGGTGGAAGAGGACCACTCTTGTATCTTGCAAACCTCTGACACTTGGTTAAATACAATCTGTTTTACCACAGTGAATTTTAGAATAGTCTTCTTAATTTCCCTCTGCCCACCTTACCTTGACATGCACAACAAATTCTTTGGAAAGCTCAGCATATCCTGTGGTTTCATCCTCTACTTTGCCTTGAAGATTGAAAATCACAGTGTGACCTGGGTAGCCGGCTGACTCAAGAATGGCACAACCATTAGGTTGAAGGTGAACACGGAGCTCACAGCACGCCTTGTCTTTGCTCTAGCATAGGAATAAGTAGGAATAACAAATTAGGTGAACTAATCAAAGACAGAGAGTATCACAATGTATTTTCTATATTGAGTTCCCACAATACTACCAGTCTAGTACACAAATCTTCGTATTTCTCAGAATTGCAGTCCTAATACTCAAGGCCTAAACTGTGGACTCTGTGAAATTTCACAGAAACAGCTCATCATGAGATGAGACAGATCTGATGATAACATGAAAGATACCTGGGTGCCTCGACTAGAGAGAGTAACAGCCTCCAAACATGGCAAATAAGTATAAAACTGGCATAGACAGGAAATGAACCATAGTTACTCTCATCCACCAGCCCACATTCTTTTGTTTCTGTGTCCTCATTCATCTATACTGCTCTTATAGAAAACCCTTAGAGAGTCAGAAGTTTCACATGAAAAAGTAAAGAAACATAGTCTGTTCAAGTTTGAAGGCTCTATGATCCCATTGTATAAAATACATAATTAACAAAAAGCATATTTAAATATTTTATCAACTCCATCATCATTCTCATATTTAAATGGAACTAGGATTTTAATTGCTATAAAATACTAATAATCACTCAAATAACTGAAAGCACTTCTGACTTACATCATCTAATATTTTTTCAGCATTTTTTAGACTTCAAAGAAGAAGTATTCTTAGAAAAATTTTCATTTCCAAGGTACCACCTTCTGAAGAAAAAGCTTCATATTCCAAAAACTATTAGATTCAATATAACTTTAAATGTAAAGTGGAAATTGTATGGATTTTAGAAGTGATTGTGAAATAAGTTAGCCAGAATGCCTCAAAGTATAATTATGTATTATAAGGTAAATTGTAATTTTTGTGATGTCATTTTGTTTTACATTTATCTATTTTCATTAAAGGATCTCAGAAAGTTTTTTCTACTCCCTGGCAAAAGGAACATCTTGCATAACTAAAAATGAGAAAATGGAGATCCAGATTTTCCACTGGTTGCTCAACATCATAAAGCATGTCAGTAGGAAAGTAGAAAAGAGAAAGTTCAAATTCAAGTACCCAGTCAATAACTTCTCTGCAGTAAGGTATACTGCAATGTGGCAGACTGCAACACTGACCAAGTGGGACTCTTTGTATCAATATTACAGTAATGAACATGAACAAATCCTGCAAGGAGGTCTTGACAGTTTGCCTGGCAGCCTGATGCTATCCCCACTGAGGAACCTAACTGTAATGAGAACACTCCATTCCCCCTAATGCCGCTGTACATCACATAAAAGAGGCATGGAACCAACTTTGAGTATGAAATTATTCACTGCATAGATAAAGGGAAAAAATTGAAAAAGTGATAGGAAAAAGATTCTTCCCTCATCACAGGAAAGTTTTGTTTGCTATTAGAAAGTGTCCAGATAATGAAGAGTCTAGAGGGAAAGCAGTGCAAGGAGTAGCTGATGTCACTTGTTTCTTTAAGCCTAGAGAAGAAACTGAGGGGAGACCTCATCATGGTCATGAGAGGAAGCAGAGGGGTAGGCACTGACCAGTGACAGAACCCAAGGGAGTGGCATGAAGCTGTGTCAGGGAAGCTTTAGGTTGGACATTAGGAAAAGGTTCTTCACGCAGAGGGTCCCTGACCACTGGAACAGGCTCCCCAGGGCAGTGGTCAGGAGTTGAAGCCTATCTGAGTTGAAGAAGTGTTTGGACAATGCCTTTAGACACATGTTGTAATTCTTGAGGCTGTTCTGCACAGGACCAGGAGTTGGACTTCGATGATCCTTGTAGGTCCTCTGCAGCTTGTGATATTCTGCGATCCTATGATCAGAAGGAACTAAACTCTACAACTGTATTTAACTCTCTGTACACTGCAAGTGATGAGAAAGAAAGTCAATAGTAAGACTTGGAAGATAGGATGAAATTAATCAAAATGGATCAAAACAAACCCTGGAATATATCAGCTCACTTATGACTGGCATGTTACCTACAAAAGACACAAAGGAAAAATGGACATTTAAATCCAGCTGTAGAATTTATGCTTATCCAAAAAAAAGAAGAGAAAGCATTCCAGGTAGCTTGCCAGTGTGTGGTGAGCCAATATAAATGACAGCTGGGAATGGTCTGCTATCCTCACTTCAAACAATTTAGTTAAAATACCCTACAAAAGAGTAAAAAGAAAACCATAAGAAAACAAGGCATCATGTCTGAATTCACCTATTCATTGGCAATTTTGCTGGGTTCAATTGTGCAACTTTCCCTTCGTTATCTATTTGTAATCTCATTTATTAGACATTGAAAAAAAGCTTTATTTTTCATCAGACAATGGCATGTAACTATGAAGCATTTCCTACCTTTCCAATGACATGGCCATTGACAAGAGCAAGAGCAAGACATGGTATATGATGACTGCTGAACACATATGTATTTCTCTTTTTGGCATTTACATCAAAAAGACCTAATAGTTAAATGAAAAAAGAAATGTTAGAAGTATGAAAGTGTATTAATTCATATTTGCATTCAAGAGCAATTTATGGATTATCATTTCCAAGGGGAAAAGATTAAGTGTTTAACTCAACAGTTTGACCTATCTGATTAATAAATTCTCATTCATTCAGCAAAGGGCAGCACCGGACTCCTGTCTGTTTTGCTGTCTCGAGGAAAAAAAACCCTGACAGCGAAGGATAAGGAACAAATTTCTTTTTATCAGCATATATGTTTTTTAAAAAATCCATAAAAAGGAGCTGAGAACTCTGGTATAATGAGCAGACATATAACAATGAATTTAGATGATAAATAACAGGTGATGTAGGGAACATAAAGCTCTCAGGTCAGAAAAGAGAATTATTTTTCTGAATATCCATATTAGAATTTGTAAAGCAAATCCTGCAGTGTGGCTCAAGCCTTCTAAAATTTTTCATTTGGTCAATTTTCTAAACAATTACCTCTTATAGCTACAAAATACTGATGAAAGGTAGTGTCATCTTTATTGTTCCTGGCAATAACAGATGATCTTTTAAGCAATTGTTCTATAGTACATTATGTTGGCTGTTTGTAGGATGCAGCTGTCCCTGGAGAACTCCTGTGGTGCACTCTTTGGTTTGTCCTGAAAGATTCTATTCCTTCCAAAAGGATCTGTGTAAGGTCCCTGAGAAGGTGTCAGAAAGGCTGAGGAGCTCCAGTAGTACAAAGGTAACAAAACGTGTGCCTAATATGATATGTAATACACAATATGCTAGTAACATGGTAGAATGAAAGCTGATAAAGGAGAGGAACTAGTACACTACCATTAAAATCAATTACAAGAATAGAATGAAATGAATTTGCATATATATGTGTGTACACACACACTCACATATACACACACTCATTAATTAGCTATACCTAGAAATTTGAACTTCCTAGCTTAGATGGGTCTAGTTGCAAAGGACAGTAACAGTCCTTGACATGTAGGTTCAGTGGGAGCACTGAACTGTAGATGGCAAAGAAGTTTTTATTTGGTAAGGGAAAGCTATTGACATAACACCATAGGAGAATTGTGCGGCCTATATGTAAAATAGGCATGTAATTTCTGAGTTCTTATAGCCACTAATACACAGATTGATACTTGTATTAATATTTCAGGTAAGGAAAATGTTTATTATACTTATCTACTCCTATTCATTATAGGAATACTTATACTAAAGTCCTCCTTTCTTGTATCTTTTATGCATACAACCACATCAAAAATACTTTACCATATTTGTTTTTCTTGTCACCAAAAGCATCCACTTTGCTGTTTGGGTTGAGGCAAATGAAGCCATGGGTAAACCTGTTGTAAAATTGAAGTATATTGCCTTTCTGAAATTTCCACTTCTCAGCAGTCCACTAAATTTGTAAACAACAAACAGAAAAGATTTATGAGAAGATGATACACAAGAATTTGCCATACAAAGTATTCAACTGACCCAATTTCACTCAAAGCATAATTTGCATGTTTTAAATTAAAAGGTACATTCTTACAGTTTCTTCTCTCTTGAGTTCCAGCTCTTGTTCTGTGGAGATAAAAACAGTGTAATTAATTCATAGAGTTTCTTCATTTCATTTGACACAGTCATAGTGAGTCTGGGTTCTCCTCCTCATCAGTGCTCACTTACTTCCTGGAAGCATGCTGCCAGCTGTTGCAGCCAGTTCTCTAGCAATATTGCCATCATCCTGTCCCTGGTCCAGCCACCTAAAAACCAGAACCTGTTTTAGTAATAACCTTGGTTGGCAGCTTCCACAGTAATGTATGGCACTTGGATAATGATACTTGCTGTTCTATATATTAAAGTCTCAAGGCTGACAAATAACAATACAAAAAAGCAGCTTTAGTGAAAAGAGATTAACATCGACAAAAAATTACTCTGCTTACATGTTCCTGATGAAACATAAGTAAATGCTTTCCTGGACTGAGGTACAAGGGCCTAACACAATTAGTACAAATCAGAGAACTCATATCCATCCCAAATCAATAACGAAATATGCAGTGGTCATGATGTTTGTTCTTCCTGTCTGCAAGAAGGCTACAGTAGGATGCAAATTGTTCCATGCCCTGCAAATCCCTATACAGGGAGGCAGATCCAACACTGGCACACTTTTACCATATCTGAACTATACTTTTACAATGCCATCATACACATCTGCTTAAGTCAGTTAAGTCTAAGTCCACTTGAGTCAAAAACATTCACACACTTAGAGTATGATAGCAAGCACAGCATCAGGTTCTAACAATAAATAGCATATAGCTTGTATTTTTCTCCCTGAAATGGATTTGAACTCTCCTTAAATTATGTATGAAGCTAGCATTATAGATCTCTTCATAGCAGTTCATCTCATCTAGAATATAGAATCAAAATTAGGTCAGGCAAGGATGAGGTGCTGTATCTGATAGGCAGAAAGTCCTTACTCACACATAAATCAGTTTCAGTGTGCACATCGCTCACTCTGAGCTGTCTCAGGCAGTTATTTATTCACTCAGAGAAGTGAGAGGAGGAAATAGAATTGGGGTGCCACTGGCAAGCTGCAGCTAGACTCTTACGTGACTAGACTTTACCATTCCTAATATTTGCACTGATCTTTATCGATTAAAATTTTTCCACGAGGTGTTGAGAATTAATCAGGCATAGATAAAACTGGAAATGAGTTATAGAATAGAAGATTCAGAGCAGCAGCATCTCCAGGGGGAAACAGGGGGAAGTTAGTATTGCTTTAAATTAAGCTGCAGCTCAGTGAAAGGCTGCAAAGCAAATGAGGAAAATAGACATGGTCAGGCAGCTGCATTTGTGTTTGCCATTTTGCAGGATCCTAAAGTCTGATCCTGACCTCATTGAACTCCAAGTTAATTTCCATGCTAAGTTCAGTAAACCAGAAACAGTTTGCTAGAGAGACAGCAACACACTCTTCTGAGAAGCCTTGCATCACATGACATGGAAGACTGGACGGATATGCTGCTGTTGGATATGGGGGAACACATGAAAAAGCACATCTTAAATAGTTCAAAAGGTGCAAGAATGGAAAGTTTCCAGGCAGAAGTTTTTTATTGCTTTTTCATTAGCTCAAATTCACCACAGGTTTGAGACAGATACAACTCAGAGAGTGGTAAAAAGAATCTGACTATTTCAGCTCACTTCTTACAGAACACGTATCTCCCCTCACAGGACATTTCAGGAGCAGAACTAAGAGTAGCTACAAAATAATTAAAAATCTAACCCAAATAAAACACCACCAACCTGTGACAAAGAAAAGTATAATCCACATCTGCTATAGGATCCTTGATTACAACTTTGTCCAGAAACCATCCATTTCCTTTGAATAAAGTAAAAACAAAACAAAACAAACAAACAAACAAAAAAAGTTTGTTTGTGAGAGACAGATTGATGGATTTAATTATGTTAGACTTGCTGTAGCTTGCTCTCTTCTATTGGAACTGCAAAATCTGCAGTTCCACTAGCAGGGTCCTAGAGTCACAGCTCCTCTGATGGGAAGAGAGTACATGCTCCAGGTACTGTAGAGCTTGCTTATGGCCCTGCAAGCAGCTAGGCCTCTTCCTGGCTGCATCCCTCCCTCCTTTAACAAGTCATTGAACGAGACTTAATTGTTTGCCAATTAAAAAACAAAACTAGATAACAGCTTATGTGGCTCAAAAGAAGTTGCTATGGTTTATAATATTTAGACTCTAGAATTCGAAAAATAGGACTTGCGACTGCAAGAAATTTAAATTTCACTATTAATTGGAAGTCCAATGACTTTAGCAAAAATCTTCAACTGCATCTTTTAAGTGCAACTGACAATGCTGATCAATCTAAAATTATAATAGCCCATTTTACCTTTAATACAAGACACAATCAATATCTTAACATGCAGACATTCTTCCTCTTCACAGTTTTTCCATAAGCATGAAGGAAACATTTCTAGTAGATGGTGCCCTTGACATATTAATTGAGAGTATATGGAAAATGAACACAAAACATTTGAAATCTGCGATGATACAATGAGGTAACTATGTCACTTGAACAGTTTTCTAGAAGCCTTCATATTACACTTCTAAAATGTTATCACTCATTCAATTTTATAACATCTTGTATTTTGAATAAAAGGTTAATAAATTTGCAGGCAGTACTTAGTGACTATATAGAGATATTTCTGACCTGATCCAAGACCATTGTGTCCTATAACAATCTTGTACAGATGTCCAAGGTTCACAGCTTCAACAGCAAAGATGTCAGTCTGTAATCAATAAAATTACAGTAAAATCTAAAAGCAGAGCATTCCTCAGCCATGAAATTCTGAAGACCCATAAGCCCCTTAAAACTCTTTTGTCAAGGTCACTTGAAATATCAGCTAATGATAAAGTGAGAACAAACCACAAAGGTCAGATTTCCTGAAATAGAACTAGTAAGTCTGAGCACTTTATTTATGGGAGTAGTTCCCTTCAAATTAATGAGACCAGAGTCAGAAAAGAGAAACCTGTTGAAAGCTTCATTGAGTAA
This sequence comes from Formicarius rufipectus, assembly GCA_013399695.1. Classification (NCBI taxonomy): domain Eukaryota; kingdom Metazoa; phylum Chordata; class Aves; order Passeriformes; family Formicariidae; genus Formicarius; species Formicarius rufipectus. The sequence continues at coordinate 399,127 of VXAU01003153.1, read as the reverse complement.
ACATTTACAAAGTACAGCAGATTTCAACATTAGAAATGCAGATGTCAATGCAGTTTCCTCTTTCCATATCAAATTGAATTTTTAGAAGAATGAAAATCACAAGTACACAGTTTACTTATTTTATAAATGAAAATTCTGACTTCAAAAGCACTGATATAACTTGAAAAAGTCATTTGGGCTTATTAATGTAATTTTGGGGAGCCATTGGAATACAGGAATTATCTCTTTTCTAATTGCACCTTTCTTGGAATAACCAATCACCTGAGAGACAAAAGCCAGTCAAAGATATCAAGAAAAATGTCTTTCACTTACTTGTCCTTTCAAAAATTTCTTGGATTTCTGTGACCTGAGTAGCTGTCTTGATCCTGTATCACCTCTCTCTCCATAGACAGAAATAAAGACATCAGCCTCCGTTCCAGCATTCCACAGGTCTCCTGTTGTCACACGCACTTCATAGACAGTCACTGACAATAAAAGATTACAACTTTCCATATCATAAACACTATTATAGTTTCAAAAGCATCTACTTGGGAATGTAGCTGTAGAGCCCAAATACATCTGCATCAAGGATAGGGCATAAAAACTTAAAATTCCTATTCAATAAAATAAGAACGTGTTTTGGTGGTCCATTTATGGTTTTCATCCCAAGCTGTCACTGTGGGAAATGCAAAGGGAATTTAAATTCACAACAGTATATGTTTGTCCTGCAGCATCTCTTGAAATAATCATAAAGCTGAAATAAATAACATAAATCCAAGATTAGCTTGACCATAAGTGGTGAGATCAAAACTATTAAAAGAAATGGAGATCTTTAACATTTTGGATGCACTGGTTAACCAAGCAGAGAAAAATCTAGCACCATAACTTTAGTGTTCTAGGAACTCAGAACTCAGAAAGTCACCATTCATGCAATAGGATAGAATCATGGAATGGTTTTGTTAGAAGGGACCTTTAAAGACTGCCTAGTCCAACTACCCTGCCATGATCATGGACATCTTCAATTACATCAGGCTAATGAGGTCTCTGTCCACCCTGACCTTGAAGGTTTCCAGGGATGAGGTGACTACCACAACTCTACATTCCATATGCAAATTCTTTAAAGGATATAAATTCAGAAGCAAAAAACTAGGATTTAAATTCAATAAAAAACTACATCTGTGTCAAGATCTATTGAAACTGAAGTAAAGGCTGATACATAAAAGTCTGTATGAGTATAAAACCATGGTCATTAAAATGCAAATGCAGGAACTCCATAAAACTCAGAATTAAAATAAAAACATGCAATTATAATCTTTCAAATAAATGTAGGAAAGGCAAAATTTATGCCAGCATACAGTAACAATATTTTGTTAGACCAAGAGAGAGGTACAGAGAGAATGAAAGGGGGAAAGAAAAAGCTAATTTCTGTTATACAAGCTCTTCTTCCAGGCATAGGTGCCCTTGTGCTTCTTTGTCTTGCAAGCAGCAAATAATTTCTGAACCACTGGGTCCGAAACAACATCAACCTTATCATCATTCAATTGTCAGTTTCCACTTGAAACATGCTATGAAGCTTGACTGTAATTGTCTAAAGGAGGTTGCCTCCACATTTCATTCTCCTGAAGAAGGCCAAACACCTTCTTTTAATAAGCAGTAAAAATTTATCCAGCATCAGTTTATATCTGCAGTCACACTAAGTGGCTGGTCAGGGTTTACAATTTTTCCTTTTATCCTTATTTTTCTTATTTTCTCCGATTTACTTATGGAGTATTTTTTGTTTATGTCACTATTCAAGCCATCTTTGAAGAATTTAGTTTGGGTAATAGTAACAATCTGGCTAGAACAGTAAACAGTCTGCACAGGTTATTTTAATGTGCCCACACAGTGTGCTACTGGTAGTTTGCTTCTGCCATAAAAGCTGACTTATTTGGAGATGAGAACCTCTAAGCTCCTCCGAGGTATCATACCACAGAAATATGCTATTAATAAATGCAGCAGAGAGGCTTAAAATTGCTAACTTAAAATTTCAAGCAATGTTCACAATTTTTTTATACTTCTTTTTACTTCTCCTAAGCCTAGGGATCATCTCAGCTTTATGATAAGTGTTTATGCTGCTTACAGTTTTTATCCTAGGAGATGATAGTTCTCTTAATGGAATGAAACTGTGTCAGGGGAATTTCAGATTGAACAGCAGAACAAAGGTTCTTCACTAAAGTATGACTGGCCACTGGAACCGATTTTGCTGGAAAGTGGTCATAGCATTAAGGCTGTCAGACTTCAAGGACCATCTGGATGTTTTAGATGTATGTACCTTAGGTACTACTGTGAGGAGCAGGGAGTTGCTCCTCATAGGTCCCTTCCAATTTGAGATATTCTATGACTCTTTCCTTTAGGTATTGCATGGAAAAATGTGCAGAACAGAGATTAAGAGAAGGAACTGTGTTCTTTACATCTAATTTTCACTGTAATTGTAGAATGTTACATTTGTAAACATGTAATTCTGAAATTAGAAAGTGTAAGAGTTAAGATTATGTACAAAATTCAGTTCTTTCACCCACGTCTATGAATTATGAATGACAGTGCAAAGAGGAAAAACAAATATTTTTTTTTCAGATCAGCTATTGCTATTTGAGTAAAAGCCAGCCACATTTAAGACACAGAAGCTTCTGACAATCTTTAGTAAGCAACATAATCAGGTACTATTTTTCCCAGAGTATGCCTATCTCAATACTCAAAATAGTTTTCATTTAGGAACTGTTAATTCATACAGCATTCTACCTATATCATTTCACATGTCACGACATGATCTGTTTGCTTGCCCAATTTTTTCTTTTCAGCACCCACATGAACAGATGTCCCATGAACAGACCATGGCAGAGGCAGAGAACTCATTTCTCCAGAGCAACAATTCCATGATCACAACAATCCACTCTATTGCTACTACTTTATTCAATAACTACCCCCTTTCCAGTTTCTGCAAGAAGAAATGCAAAGGTCCATCAGCTGCGTGATTTATTCCCAGCATATAACTAAATAGTGTGTCCTAAGCCATGAACAGAAGGGGACAAAAGTAAGATGGTAGAGGATAAAAAGTCAAATGAATGGTGCTCAGTTCTCCAGAATTAGAGAAACAAAGTCTCTATGAAATGCTTCTTAAGTTTAATTCCCATGTTTTTCCTCTGAATAAAAGGAATCTTAAATCAGAGTGTTTCAGCCTCTTTTTTATTCAGAAATTGGTTTTAAAGTGCCTCCCATCCTTTCTCTTTCGCACTAAATCCAGACCCCTTCACTTTTCTGTTATCAAACTATCTTCTCTGAAGTTAAAAGCTGTGTTCTCTCTTCACTGACTCAGGAAGAATCATAACATTGGCAAAAAAACACAGAGGATCTCTTTCAATTACTAAGTCAGAGATGAAACTGCGTTCTCCAAAGCCTTAGCATGACTCCTCTCACACTGAAACTGGTAAAAATGCAGAGAAGTTCTTTTTTATCTCCCTTGTGTGAGGGAGAAATTTATAACTACAAAATGCAGATTGAGAGTTGGTTGTAAGTGTGCCTTCGTGCATGAAGATTACTCAATAATAAAAGTCTTTCACTCAGAGTTCTCTTGATCTCAGAAACAAGGAAACTAGCTACTCAGAAAGAACTTGAAAATTAGGAGTTTGTTGAGGTTGGCATCCCAGTATATTTAAAGAAGAGAACACTTGGGTAAGAACAGCTACCACAAATAGGGAAATTGCGTATATTCAATATAATATGTTAATTATAATTAATCAATGTTTATTTAAAGGGTGGGTGGGAGGTGCTTGACTTTTACACCAGTGCGCTTGTATATCCCCCTACAACAACAACACTATAATCTCCTGACCAAAGATACCAAACCTGTGAGGAAATAGGCTGACTGCCTCCAAGGCTTTTCATGTCCTCAAGGGTATGAAGGTCATGACCATTAAAAATCATTGTGGTTAATGTGGGCAGGCCTCCCCTTAGAGCACTTTGTTAGCCATTTACAGCAGCTAAGTACACCACTGGAGGAAATCTCTCCCACTACTCTTTTTCTTGTGAAACACACTAAAGAGGCACAAACCTGTGTTTTCCGATCTTGTCAGGTTCCTAATCTGAGTTCAGTCATCACAGAGAGGCATAAGCACAACTCCAGGCCATCCAGCTCTTTATTAAATGAGTAATTGTACCATGATAGGTTTCCCCACATTCATGGACCATTTTCTGAACTTCTGCCCCTCCATTTTATTTATATCCTCTTCTTTCTAACTGCGCCTGCAACAGCTGTTACCACTGAAATACCTGTTACAATTTCAGTTTCTGAAGATCAGCACAGAGGATTATAAGCCTACCACCAATCATTGCTATAATATTAAACAATCTGGAAAAGGGATTCTATAATTTTTAGAGAACTTAAAATGGAAATTTTGTTCATCCTATTAAATTTGTCCTCTGCAGTTGATATGAATTTTGGGGGGAAGAGAAGAAGGCATGTCCCAGGTGGATCTTATTCTGGTGAAAGTCCTAGCACGACTAATACCAGTGGTGTTATGGCACCTCCCTCTCTAGTATCACATCCTGTAGCATGGGAATCTGCCTCAGCATTCTTGATCCTTCACACACATCTCTTCTAGGACACAGTGATCTTGCTATACCCTTGTAATTCTTTTAGGTCAGAAAGGGACAATGCCATTTGAAGAGAAGGGAAGAACAAGCACAGATTTTTCACCCCCTTCCCATTGCTTAAGCAGAGAGATCCTATAGCAACAACATCCCACACAGGTGACAGAGATGGGTGTAGTAGAGCAGGATGTTAAAAGAGTACAGCAGCAACACCAAATAATTTTTGTACTGTTTGACACCATTCACTTTTAAAAGTACAATACAGTCTTCATGTGAGTGATGGATATTTTAACACTTAAAGCCTTCCAAAACATTATTAAAATTTTGCTCCACATCCAGAAATTAGAAGTACTCTGGAAACCTGTCTCAGCTCCTTACTAGAAAGAAACTAAAACAGCAGCTACAATAGTCATACTGGAGCTATAATCCTCAGTTATTTGAAACAGTTTGCAATCTGACTCATATATGCTGGCTTCATGGAAGATACATATATATGTGAGGTGTCGTAACTATTGCTTTTACATTAAACCAAACACATATGTTGAAAATCTTACCAAAGAATGAATCCCCTTGAGGAATCTGTGAAATTCAAAGTATTAAAGACTGTCTCATCTCCTTTCCAGTACTTTTTTTTTTACCTGAGTATGCCCAGTAACCACAGCAAAACAGGACAGAAAAAGTGTTATAGAAGCCAAAAAGTAATAAAGGACCTGATGAAAAACAATTAACTCATCCCTATCAACATCAGTCCGTGGTCTGACTTAGCTGTTGCAGTAGTGTGCTTACCTGGAAGAATAGGCTGACCCTGCTGTAAAACAGGAAGTTCCACAGGCATTTCCCCATCAGCCTGGTCCTGGGTCAGCCATCGACGTACAGGGAAAGAAAACTGCTCCCCAGAGGAAAAGTTCAGCAGCTGCACCTAAGTAGCACCAAGAATTGAAATTTAACTTGCTGACACCAGGTGGAACAGAACATGAAACATGTGGGATGCTGTTGAAATCTATGCAGGTAGAACTCCGTGCATGATCACAAAAGTGTGGGTTTGGAGCATTTCAGCTCCCTGGACACAGCTGCCCCAATCTGACTTTTCACTCAGTTAGTAACACAAGTGCAACTAAGAAGCAGGGTTTATCAGCTCAGGTGCACACCCACAAGATACAGCTGATGTTCCAGCTGGTACTGTGGTCAAATAGCATGGAAGTGCTAGCCCAAACACCAGCTGAGACCTGCCCAATGCCCTACACAATTTTCTTCCATGCCCAGCTTCTACCATGTAGCAGCAAAAGGTCCATATGCACACTAGCTGAAGGAGGTTATTTTGTACTTCAAAGTATTCCTTAGTAAGCACTTCAGAGGTTGCTGTATATTATAATAGTTCCTGATTGTGATAATTTATATCAGTATCTAGACTAGATTTTGGACCAGGAAAGAGAAGGAAAGACACTTCTCCTTGTAGTTTCACTCAGTGCTTTGCAGAATCCAGGCTCTTTAATTTGAATATTGAAGAAACTCAGATTATAGGAAACATTTTTGTCTCTTTTGCTGCTTGAATATTAAAGAAAGATATTTACCTTGTCTGAAAAATCTGGCACATTGTAGCCTGTCAACATCTACTGATGAAACTTGAAAAGGGAGCTTTTTTCTGGCCTAATATCATATTTGTACAGATATAGACAGGGAAACTGCAGGGCATTGATGGAGGACTAGTGTGCCTAACTACCAGAAAAGCTGTGCAGTTGCAGATCACTCTTTTAATTGGACTTCTTCGTGGGGGGAAAAAAAAAAAAAAAAAAAAAAAAAAGCAGGTTTTTCAAGTAATTATGATGTTAAGTGTCTGTAGGTTGTTTCTCTTCTATGAAGGGTAGAAATCAATGGCTATACTCCTTTGCCTCTCTACTATACAAAACACTAAGGTACCTGTAGTTTTTTTTCAGTTGAATGTATTTCTTTTCTTTGACTTTCTGCCCAAAGTTGCAAAGAGGGAATGGTCTAACCCTGGCTGATGAATCTCGCCCTAAAAACTCTGCTTGACTGACTGAGAGTCCATAAAGAGACAACCAAAATTTATAAGCAAATACCTAATGGAACACACTGAAGTGTTGAATTGTCCATTTTATTTTTTTTAATTTTTATTGTTGATGTCAATTACTATATTCCAGGTGGAAAGAAGAGGAATAATAACTTCTCATTTTTCTCTTTCTTTTTGTTTTGTCAGACTTCCCCAGTCTCTCAGTTTAAGTATCTATCTTATACAAAGCTGGCAATGCAACCTCTACTCACAGACAGTGATGTACAACAAACCTGCAAAGGTCTATGTGTTGAGTCAGATTTTATAATAATCAAAGTTTCTAATACCAAGATTATGTATACAGATGACCCTTTTCTATAAGATAAACCCTGCTGTTCTCTTCTAGCTTCTCACCTCAGATACACTTTAGAAATTTCAGGTAACCTGTCCCTCTGCCTCGTGAGACAAAGCTATGAGGTATTTTGCACCCTTTCATTGCTTCCAAACATGTATTTATGAATACAAAAATAGCTTGAAACAGAAGAAATAAAGTATCTTAAACAATATTTTGGCTCCAGCATTCTGCAAAACAAGACAAAACTGGACATCCATTAGCTACACATATGAACTCACAGCCTAAATGTCAGTTAACACTGTCCAGACCTTAGTCTTCTTTCTGAGACACAGTCCAAGATAAAAACAAACATCAAATAGCCAGAGAGTTTGAGCACTGATCAATGAATATTTGACTCTGGTGGACACTTTGCATTACATATAGATGTGCCTTGAAATATAATTTTAACATCGAGTTTAGCAGAAGTCTCTAAAGCTCTTCATAAACCGCTGTCTTTTAACTGAAAGATAAGAAACTCTTGGCACAAAGGTGGAAGTGTTTCAGGCATGCATATCATACAATTGGCAGGCATAGTGCATCCCTGATGTTAAGAAGTCAGGTCCTTTAATTTCCAGTCCAAAAACCTGTATACCATGCTTCATAACTGAGACTTGAAGCAGAATTATCTGATTCTCTTTGCTTTATTATATTTGCTTTACCTGCATCGAGATATTTTTACATAAGGGGGAAAAGAATCTGTTACTGTATTTTTCTTCGCAGAGACAAAGATCTAGAATCATTAGCAATGTAGCTCTGAGGTATTTAGGCTGTGCATAAGGACCCCACCATCAGCCACAGGTTCGGGAAGGACTTGACTAGATTGGATTCAATAACTTTGTGGGTTTCAACAAACTCGAGACACTTTGTAGCATACAAAGACTGTAGAAAACTCAGGCTATAGCAGCTAATTTAAGCTGTATCCCTTGCTGCCCAGTCACACTTTTTTAAAGAAACATATCCCAGGGATTTTTTTCTTACTCATATTTCAACTCCACTGTCATAGTGACTGCCTTTGGAAAACTAAAATTCTTTCTCACTGCTTTTACCTCTTCACAGTGCCAGGCAGGGGAGTTCCCTGCATTCGTATGTCCTATGCGTATTTTGTAGAGATGTCCTATGTTTCTAGTATTAATCTGTAAAAGAAACATAACTAATGAAACAAAAAACATCTGTCAAACAGAAAAGATGTGCAACAGAAATTTGTTTAGTAACTGTAAGATAAGACTTTTGTTTGGAGGAATTAAATATTCTGATATTTAAACAAGTGTTTCCAAATTAGTTTGCTTCAAAAAATCATTAAAAGCTTGGATCTTCTAAAGGACAACCCTCAAAAAAATCCCCATTGGCCTGCCAACCCCATTTAAATAGAATCAGGATATTGCTCTAACAGTTCTTCAGTGAATATTTGCCTCAGTGGGAGATGAATACACTCTCTATGTATGACTAAAAACCAAAAGTGTCTTGACCCTAAAAACTGACCCAGTTTAGCATTTTTACCACTGACTTCCTACAAAATTATTTTTGCCTCCCACATACCACCGTGTTTCTCCCTATCCCTCCAGGAGCGTATACATTACCATTTGGAAACAATTGTGTTCAGCTTTGATGCTTCCTTTTACAAATAACTTCAATTAAATCGACTTTAAAAGCTGTATTTGAAAGATTAACTCTTGGCCAGGCTGGATGAGTGTCTCCACTACAGATAGCAGGGTGGTGAGGGAATAAATTTGCGTGAAGGTTATTAAACAACTAGTATAAACCTAAGAGTAGAAATAGATAGCTTGCCTTCAAGGAACTGGAAGCACACCATGAGTATATTCTCTTCTCACTGTATAATGTATTTAGTTAAAATGTAGGATTGGTTTTTTGTCCTGTTGTTTTCTGCAGAATTCTTTTTTGTGTTTTCATTGACAGTGTATAGATGTGTATGAACTGAGTTCTCTGTAAGATGAACCTCTCTGAACTCAGTGTTACAAACAGAACAGAGACAGAGCAGTGAGGACAGACTACAGATAGCTGAGATCTGGCACACAGTGCACTCAGAGAGCCTTTTCTCTTTCCATACATTCTGAAGTGGGATCTCTTTAATTGTATTCAGTGCTAGGGATACTTGCCTAAGAGGGGAATCCTAGATCCCAAACAATATGACTGCCTCCATATTTTCCATTTAAAAGTCTTTGCAGGAGAAATTAATTGCAATAATGGCAACAGGAAACAGCCAACAACATCTATGGTAAAAAGGGTCTTTTTATCTATCAAGGACCTGATTGCTTGTTTTATCAACGTTTTGCAATCTGGATTTTTTTGATATTGCTGGTGGAGAATAACACACTGTATCAGCTTCTTCTGAGGAACTTCACCAGGCTGAAGGGGGCAAAGAAATTCATTTCTGTATCCCAAACGTCCATGAAGCTATTGTGTAAAAAGTGAGCTCTTCCTCAATTCTGCCATTAAACACCTTCTCTCAGGGGAATTGTTATGCTGGACATTAATAATAGAAGCACCCGTTTGCCATACGGCCTGATAGTGGACTCCTGCTAGAGGCAATCCCTGATAATCCCATACATACACTCAAACTATGCAGGTTATGATAAAGAACCTATCCTGACTCACTGAAATCATCATGCTACAGGACTGATGAAGAAGAAATTTGTTTGTAGAACCAGAAGCAGAAGCAGTTGTAGATAGCAAATTTATTACAGGTACAGAATCTGGCATTACTTCAATAAAGCAGCAGGTATTTAATTAAAAAATTTTAATATTGTAGTCCTGTTTCAAATTTACAAACTAAACAAGTATCTGTTGCCCTATATTTATTGGTATTTTCTTTGGCACTATGTAAATTAAACAGATAACAAATATGTTAGCTCAAATCAGCTTTGGATGAGTGAGTGAGAAAGACTACTAAATTTAGGTCTATATTTAAGTTGTGTTTCTCATTTCTAGATATGTGTACCACACAAGAAGCTGTCTTTTCATCACACAGATTTTGAAATATCATGAGATCTAGTAGAATGCAAGAAGGCAACACAATGAATATATATTACTTACTGTGAAAATGTCTTCGTTGCCTCTCTGAAATAATTTTCCCTTCTCTCCATCAAGAAAAATAGGACCCGAACTGCCTAGATCCCCATACAAAGTGATATAAACCTTCGAGCTTGTTCCTGCAGATGGCATATCACTGGTGAGGATTGACACATTCCATTTTCTAGCTATCAAAATATAAAAAGATTCACTGAATTACTCAAACTCAAGATTCTTAAACAAAATGCATTTCAGTAATCAAAATTCTAAATAGTATCATTCAAATGAATACAGAAATGTGTTTCACAAAATTATAGAAGGCAAATAGTGTTTGCTGTGTTGGGGATGTCAAGAAATGTCATGTTGCAGTCACATCTTTTACTCTGTGTGTCCCATGACTATGTCAAATTTGCATGAATGTAGATCACTTTTCAAACACAGTTTTGAAATTTTGTATTAAATTGTATTAAATATGGCTTTCTGCTTACTTAGGATCTATCAGTTCTGCTCAATGCAGTGCAGTGCTGTGTAATGCCCGCTGACCATCCAGACCATATGACATTACACTCTGCATATAGAGCTGGTGGAGGAAGAAGGTGGATGTTTGACGTGATGACATTTGATTTCCCAAGTCACTGTTATGTTTGATGAAGGCTGCCTTTCCAGGCAATGGCTGAACACCTGCCCACCCATGGGAAGTGATGATTGAATTCTTTGTTTTGCTTTGCTTTTGTGTGAGGCTTTTACTTTCCCTATTAAACTCTTTTTATCTCAGCCTATGAGTTTTCTAACTTTTCCAATTCCTGCCCCATTGGTGGGGAAGTGAGCAAGAAGCTGAACAGACTAAATTGCTGGCTGGGATTAAACCATGGCATACGGTAAGTAAATTACACTAAATATTCCCCATAATTCTTACAGTGGATTAACATGGTGATTAGACTAATGATACCTAATATTGTTAGTGCTATAAAAGTCAATTATTTGTGTAATAGGGAAACATTAAACAATTAATTGGTCTTCCTTTCCTCTGACATCCTTAGAAGTAAGAGAAATATGCCTTATGCTTTTCAGAAATTACAAACATGATAATTAGGGGAAATGGAGAAAATATTTATGTAGGAGAAAAAGTTGAGAGAATGTCTGATTTTGTTGATAGATACCAAGGAGGAAAATGACTTAAGTAAATTGCAATGATAGGTTTGGGACACAGATATGCATAAACTAATGTTATAGTTTTAGAATCTGATGGAATTTTACTTCGTCTACCAACACAGAGTTGGGAGCTAAACACCTAACCCCACTACTAGTAGCTAACAAAAGGGGTAACTGGATGATTGAGATCCCAACTTAATGACTGGAGGTGAGAGGGAGAGTTTCTCCTGTGTACTGGGTTGCACTTTGTTTTCTGGTAACTGCTGGGAGTAGAAGCATTATCAGAGGGAGCCTCTTTCCTGCTGGGCTCCACTTCATTCCTCCCCACTCCCACCCATCGACTCTGGGCACACTGTGCTTCAGAGAGAGTGAGAGTGAGTCATTTTCACCTTGAGTTTGCTACAGGTGTAAGGGAGCCGACGGTCATCGACAGAGGAGGTGCTGCCCGCTCTGTCCCCCAGAGCTTATTTTCTCGAACCAAGGATGAGGAAAAGACCTGCACTGCCCCACAGAAGAGGTTCCAGCTCATCCCTTTGCACCAGCGAGTCCAGGTGACTCTGCACGGGTGTACCCCAAAGGGAGCTACAGGAGCCCCCTCTGTGCCCGGGGCAGCCCCACCGCACCAGCCGGGGCGCGACATCGCCACCTGCTGTCCGTAAATATCATTGCACACAAAGGGAGCGGAGATTTAATTTCGTTCAAAGGGCTTGATTACAAACTGTTTTGTTCAGCTCTGTTTGTTTTTTGTTTTGTTTTGTTTTTTTTTCTTGGTCTCATATACATATATATGTATAGTAGTTAAGAACTGTTATCCTTTCATTACATTTTTCTAATTAAAGTTTTTCTAAATTTAAAGGAGGCCTCCTCCTTTTTGTTTCTAGTCTAAATACATCTTAGTTTCCTCTAAACTAAGACAACTAACCATCACTAGGTTGAGGATGGAAACTAGGAAACAGCTACGGTAGACATGAGAAGAAAGACTCAAGCTCTAGAAATCCCTCTAGTGGAAGCTGTAACGACTATAGAGAAAGAGGTTTTAAATGAGATTTCATAATTAAATGGAATTACTTTGCTAATTGTATGGTTTATTTCTAGCAAGAGGCTAAACTAGATTAACTGACACTTCCTGGGACTGTGATCTATATATTATGTTGGCTGCTTCTTTTTAAATAATGGTAAAACAAAAACTGAATTCCTTCTTGAAAAAATGGCATACTCTATAAAAATCTCTTGACTGTTGTGGAATTGTTTTCTCTTATAAAAAGTAGCTCATGGTGTTTTTCACTTTGTCAATCAATATGTTGCTCAAGTCACCAACATTGCATGGTTCTCCCTTCAACTTTCTCCAGTCTTACCTAATGAAAGCAATTTTATCTGCATATCTCAGATATTTAATATTCTTTATCCTTGTATATAGAATATACATACACAGGTGTATAGGTTGTAGCATGGTGGAGGTTGGTGTCTTCTACCCAGTGATAGGACTGGAGGACATGGCGTCCAGCTGCACCACAGAGGGTTTAGACTGGATATTAGAAAAGAAGTTTCTTCACTGAAAGAGTTGTCAAGCATCAGAAGACGCTGTCCAGAGAAGTGATGAAGTCATCATCCCTAGAGGTATTATGACACCTGGGGACATGATTTAATGGTGAACCTGGCAGTGATGGGTTAATAGCTGGACTCAGAACTCTTTTCTTTATCTAAATGATTCTAAAATTCTATTATCTTCCCTGAACCATTAATGAATATATAAAGCCTAGGACAGTATGGCGCATCTCACAGTCAATCTTTTGTCCTGCTCTGAGGTCACCATTGTATTCCCTCTCAGTTAACATACTGAAATCAGAACCAAGCCTTCCAGTTAATATAACAATCTTTTCACTATTTGCTGTGGTCTCTGGTGATGGTAACCTCAGGGAATACCTCACATCTCACCTTTTGAGTGCTTAGTTTGCTCAGTAACTCTCAGTAACAAGCATCTGAATAAAGGTTCTTGAACCTTGATCTGAAAAAGTTAGGGTGCTGTGAATGCAGTACAGGGTGAATCAGAAAGAGTGTAAGTGATGGAGACACAGCTGTTATTTTGACTGTCTATTTGTTTAGACATTATTTATAGCATAGAATCATGTATCAGTAATCAAAATGCTATATGAGAGTTGGATTCCATTAATTTTGGGCTGCATTTTCTAAATACACATTTCATTTCTGTATCAACATGTAAAAGGATGAAAAAATACCATTGAAATTCTTCATTCAGACCAGAAAGATGCAAAAAAAATTGGAGATGGAGACAGAAGAACGCCAGAAACAAGGCCAGCATAGGAAATAACACATAGCTCTTTGGTGTGAAATATATCAGACAATATATCTTGCTTTATGGTTATAATATTAGTTTATTACATAGAATACACTACTTCAAACAACAGAAACATAACAGTTTTTTATGGGGAAATGTATGGGCCATTGGACTCCTAAAAAAAAACTGAAGAGTGCTTCTTCCTGTACTGGAAATCCCTTTCTCCTCAGATACAACTTCTACTTACCCTGCACTTTCTTTCTGTCCCACATGGAGACAGTAAAAGCCTCTGGGCCAAAAGGAATTTACATCAGGCCTTTTATTAGGTTCCCAATCTGGATAATGGAAGGATTATCACAGCATGTACATGCCAGTTATTCTAGACACAGCCTCCATGAGCACAGGATGGCCAAATTCTTGTTCTCTAGCTGAAAAATAACACTTCAGGTATATCTCTAACTTCTTTGACACTGAAGCAAGGTACTATGCAGCACAATGAAATAAAATCTAACTGAAAAACTGAAACACTGTGCCTAATCACAATATACATTAAATATTTTACAATTTTATGTTTATTGTCATTTAATGAAAATTATAAACCATATGTAAGTGCTTACTACACACACATAATAATAATTTAAAAAAAGAAAAAATCTGTAAACAGGTATCCAAAATTCTAATAAAAGATTGAAAGATCCTGGAACACTTTGCATATGCCTTGATCTCATAAAACAAGATATTAAAAAAAAAAAACAAAAAAAAAAAAAAAAAAAAAAAAAAAAAAAAAAAAACAACCAAACAAACAAACAAACAAAAAAAAAAAAAAAACCAGAAAACGAAAAACACATGGACTATCTTTAAAGTACAGAGGTTAAAGAGGAGCACACAACTAAAACTTATATTGTACATAGAAAAATTGTAAGTGAGTGGTGCTGCCTCAGAAGGAAATATGGCAAAAGGAGTCAAGGAGTCTATTGGCAAAATCTCCCTTCTCAGTTCCTAAATATGCCCTTGATCTAGTGTCCTCTGGACAAAAGAGCCAAATTTCATTTGGTGTCTGGATGATCTAGATCATACACACTAAAAAATCTCTTTGCTCACATAAATATTCTGTAGTTTGCCTTGAAAAACTTAAATAGCAATTTGATAATGTACATCTATATAAAATTAACATGACTTCTGTTTCCTTCTTGCAGCATGTGAATGGTATTTCCAACTTTTCATTTCAAATTAAACATATCAGTCGATTTTGTTCTAGAAAGAGCATTTCTGCTGAAAGACAATTTTCAAACTCCTCAAAGATCATGAAATGTAGCAATTTTATCTTAAGAGTCAGGCAGGTGTTTCAAATTTCAATTCTCTTCTAACAAGCAGTAGTTATTTCTGAAAAATTAGATTATTACTATGTAACTATCTCTTAACATATAATATTTCAGGGGGAAATTGTCATTTAACTCAGAAATCGTTGTCTTTGAAAAACAGTTTTTCTTACTATGTTGGTTCCCCTAAAATCTAAATAATATTTGTATTTCAGCAACTATATAAAATTGTGATTTATATTTATCTAGGTATTCACACTGGGATTCTTACTGGATGTGGCATTCAGCAGTTTATTATGTGAATTTTTTTTCTGAAGTTTTCACTAATCTAATCATATAGAAATTCTAAGACCTCTATTACAAGTCTTTTTCATCTTTACTGTTTCCATTGTTCATTGTACAAAAGCAAACTTCTTCATCTTTTTCCTCCTTGACCTCTTCTTTTTCTTCTGAAGGAAAGGCATTTTCATTTTTCTTATTTTCAGAGGCTTTATGTTCAATGTTATTTAAGGAAGTGTCACACTTCAGAAATGTGTCAGAATGGCAGGCTTCTGCTGTATCTGCCAATGCGGGAGAAATTTTTTCTCCAACAGTATGAATCAAACTTATTCTTAGGGTTTGACGTATTTTTGTCTTTTCATTAGATAGCTCACTATTTGTGCCTATTACGAGATCACTGGGTATGTGTTTGGATACATTATTTTGACAGTTTCTGACTTCCATGGGTTTTACATTCCTATCCTCCGTAATATGTAACTTTCCTAAAGTATTTGTGTCTTTTATAGTTGAAGATGCAAGTATTCCGAAGTTACTAATAAAATCTAAGCTGTTGTCAGCATAAAACCTATTAAAAATATTATTGGCAATCTTATTGATAGAGTTACTCTTCAAAGACACATGATTATTTTTGTCTGTTAAATTTTCACCTGACCATTCTAAATATGCACTCTTTTTGGCCAGCAGGTGTGGACCCAGCTGGTTCTCAATATCAGATGACTTTTGGTAGGCATATCCTCTCTGTTCTTCATTAATTGGTATTACTGTTACCATCAGTATTGGACAATGTTGGCCACATATAGCATGGAGTCTGTCCAGAGAATCTTCTTCCTGAGGAGCACTTCTGTTAGCATTACTAACATGAGTTGGCTGAGACTGTATGGGCTCAGCATTTAAAGGCTTTTCCAGTGGATGCACTTTGTTATCAGGTAATCTAAATTCTACAGATGAAAAGGTTGGAAAATTGGTATCAGCCTGTGTGGAAGTAGAACCTACCATGACTGATGGTTCGATCTTTTCTGCGTTTTCTGCAGGAAGGATCTTACCATTCCGGCTAGGTTTGCATTTTGTATTTAACTCTTCCTGAAAAGGTTCTGAATCACTATTATGAGGCATATTGAAGTAGTTGCAAAGATTTTCAGGGGGCTTAACCATGTCTTCAAGCTCTGAAGAAGAGATTTCATCAAGGACTGGGTACTGATTCAGGTTGCCAAAGTGCGAGTATGGAACTTCATCACTGTTAGTATCAACTGATGTTGTATCCAAGTTACCATACATTCCAATCCGTTCAGGTGGTGATCTTCTTATCAAATGGTTTTCTTTGAGAAGCCATTTGCCTTTATCTATCAATACTCCTTCATCTTCACTAGCTTGTATGCTAGGTTGACAGTGTTGCTTTGGAGATTCCCCTAAACAGTCATTGGTACAATTTATCTCTTCTCTGTTAAGAGCAGATTGTGGTGTTGGTAAAGGTGTATTTTCTCTTCTCAGTATACTGTCATTTTTGTTTATGTTTACTGGATATTCTTGTAATGGTAGTGAAGAATGTGACAATTTCTCTGCAGAACAAGACAAAGGTTCTTGAGAAAAATAAACTACTTTTTCCCCCACTGCAGAATGGAATCCTTCAGTATCCATTTGAAATGCTTTTGACATATAGGGAAATCCTTTGTGAAAGTCAGGCTTAAATGAAGCTTCTGTCTTGCCATAAAGTCGTTCAATAGTTCTTTTTACATAGCCAGTATTATATTGTTTTTCAAGTACCGCTTCCTCCCCACTTTCATTGGTCAAGTCACTGGATGCTCTAAAGTTATATTCACTCCCTTCAGTATCAGGTCTGTAATCTGACCAGTCTGAAGTAGCAGGACTTTTTAAGCATTTTTTAAATTGGGAAGTGTCTGAAGACATTTTGTTCTCCAATTCCTCTACTTGCAATTTTTGTTCTCCTTCGCTCATGTCACAATCTGTAATTTGCTTTGATTCATAACGAAATGATAATGGAGAGACTGTAGATAACCTCTCCGAGCTCTCCTCAGAAGTTTCTGCATCTTCTTTTTCATCCTGAACAGAATAATCCTCAGTATTATATTCTACAGAGGTATCAACAGCTAGTTTAAGTTGGGTTTGGGGATTTTTGTCATTACCCAATGACTTTAGATCAACGTCTTCATCTTCACTTTTATCAGCATTAGCAGGTACAATATCTTTTTCATCTTCTAACTCAGAAATATCCTGATCTAAAATACAACTTTTATCATTAGAAGTTAGACTGTGAACTGTAGAGCTAGGTTCTACTGAAGTTTCTGACTCATTAGTAAATGATGTATCAGTGGACTTAACTTGTGGTTTTTCATATAGGCTCTCAGGCATTTCTTCATTTCTTTCAGAAGTCTCTATAGCTGATGGAAGGCTACAGGTATTTGAATCAATATTGGAATACTGACCATCTAGTTGTGCTTCGGGAATGATAGAGTCTAAGGTCTCTGTTTCTCTACAAAGATCCTTCTGTATCTCAAAAGAGCTTTCTAATTCCCCAGATAGTTTTACAGCTTCTTCTGAATTGACACTGTCCATTGGAATACAAGACTCAGCTGATTCTTCAGGTTCATGCAAATGTAAACCATTATGAATTTCAGATATGGGCATGTTCTCATGGTAATGTGAGGTCTCCTGCTTTTCAAGTTCCCTCTTCAAGTATAATAACTTATTTTCTGTTGTTTGTTGAAAATGTGAGAAGATAGCCTTCAGCTCATCAGCTTTTTCCATAACTGTAGTTTGTTTCAGATGCTGTAACTGTGTAAATATTTCAGAACAGCTACAGGCAGTTTTTTGCATGTCTTCTGTGATTGTCTCAATCAAACTCTCTCTCAGATTCAGTACAAGTAGCCAAGCTAGGAGGATGTTGGAGGAAGAACCAAAAGCTGAAGGAGATAGATCTGAAAGGCTGCAAGCTTTCCCTATACATCCGCTATGCTCTTTCTGGACACCAAGCAAAGCTGACTGTAGTTCATTCAGTAACATGCTAGACATGCAATTATTCTGAACATTAATTCCAATTTTCTCATTAACAATTGTGCAATCAGCTTGAACAGCAACTTCAGATTTATTTCTTTGACATGGGTTGGTATCTTGAATATCAACTTCTGCCATCTTTTTATCATTTTCATGAGTTTCATGAACCAAATGTAACTTACCGTCCTGATGAAATTCTGACTTTAGTGAGTGTTCGGCTGCTTCTACTATAGTTGTATTAGCACGAATTAAAGACTCTGTTTGTTTTTCACCTGAATTCATGACCAATTCTTCTGAAGTTCTCAAATCACCAATAGGTTTTAAAGGTTTTTTGGTTAGGTTATGTTCAACCAGATGGTTTTTTCCAGTCACATGCATTTCATTTGTTATAAATCCTGTTTCTTTATCTATAGAAATACTAGTATTTTCTTTAGGAAAACAACAAGCACCGCTAGTCTCTACAGTTCCTTCTTTTTTCTTTATAGGGGGTAAGACAGAATTTGATAACGACTTTTTCAGCCAAGATTGGACATAGTTTTCAAGTGAATGTTCACCAGTGTCCTCTTGAAAACCCTCCTGGTTTAGAGCCTCTAGTGTAATGGCGCTCTCTGACATATATAACTTTTTTACACTCTTACTTAGATTTTTCTTCATTGCCTTTTGTTTTTTCTCTTTCTTTGATGGTGAATTTTCTGAATTATTCTTTTCGTTTTCTTTTTCAAAGCTAAGATTCTTTGGCACTTCTGACAATGGCTTTAAAGTCACTGATGAGTTAGGTGTCTGTCTGAAAGAACTGGTTATAAGATGTGTGCCTTCTTTCTCAGTATTCAGTATGTCCTGACTGTGTTCACATTTATTGTTTGAATTAACTGTCATTAGACTATCTTCACTCTTTGCAGTTGAAATATTACTTCTTTTACCTGACTTCAATTTTACTTTGGCCAACTTCTTGTTATTACTTCTTTTTTTATTATTAGATGATGATCCATTTTGTTCTGCTGAATGCTTATGATATAATTCATCTTCAGGACAAATGCTTTTGTCTGAATTGACAGACCCATCATTGGTTTTCACAAAAAATTCAGATTCTTTTTCCCGAGGCATTTCAGAATAATTATCTATAGCCTCTGTTGTGAAATCCTGTGTGATTTTTCTTGTCATATGCATTCCTTCACTTTTAATTATCCCTGAAATTTCTTCATCTTTTTGATTTTCATATGTACCTTGCTCTAAAAAACTAGATGATTTTCTCTTCTTCTTTTTGGTAAGAGATGATGCAGATTGGCTGTTATCAGTGGGCTGTGTTGTCATCAAAGATTCAGTCTGGATATTGATCTGATTCTCACTTTCAGTAACAGTAGGAAAGAATCCAGATGTTGGATCTATTTTCTCAGTTGGACCCTTACTAGATGGAGGTACTGTCATCTGGCTATGTCCAGAATAGGCTGAATGCATTTCATCTTGAGAAATATCTATTAAATCAGCAACTTTGCAATTTATTTCTTCCTTTGACTGACATAATTCTGAATATCTAACGAAAGAACTCAGTGATCTTTTTATTTGTTTAATATTGCATGACTTCTGAATGTGATCAGCTGAACCTGGCCTAGCTGTTTGGCAAATTTTTGATGATGGTATGAAACCACTGATGTTACCTTTGGAAGCTGATACTAAACTACTATATGCACCTTGTCCCTCAGCTGATTTCTCCAATATATTCTGTACCAATTGCTCCTCATCAGGCACTTCTAATGTCTTCTTATTTGTGGTTTCTATTAAATCACTGCTTTTGTGGCTTACTTTTAAAAGCATTTCTTCTTTTATACTCTCTGAAGAAAGCTTTAATAAACCATTGTCACTCATTTCACTAAACTTTGGATTACTGACACTTGATTTTTGTCTGCTTGAATGAGCTACCACGCAATACTCAGATGTTTTTTCTCCATTCTCTATTTCCTCACTGTAGGAAAACTGTCCTATTGTCTTCTCTTGAACTTCTTTCTCAGATACCAAGGTGACACTTTCAACTACTGCTTTCTTTTGTCTAACACGCCTTGGCCCAGGAGTGGGAGGCCTATAAAAGCGAGGCCTGTTATTTTCCTCAGGTATGTTGCTTATGTCTAGATCTGCAGAACGGTTCTGATCAGAGATATTACAATCAGCAGTTTTTAAATCAGACTCTGATTCTTTGTCCGACACTTCTGCATTGGATTGCTGTAATGAGTCTTCCTCTTCTTTATTGTAGCTCTTCAAAAACGGAGTACCTTTTGGATTTATACCTTCTGACACATTTACACTGGACAAGCAGTCTTCCACGTTCATTGCAGAATTGCAAATGGAGATATTTTTGTCATCAGAAAGGCCAGCACGACTTACTGTGGTTGTCCATTTAATGGTTTCTTCCTCTTTAATTTTGAATCGAACCTTCATTTCCACTGTGATACTCCCATCTTGATTAACATGAACAGATTTCTCAATGTCATCTTGGTACTGTGCCACAGATGAGTCTTCACCAATAACTGACCTATTTCCTTCTATCCCATTACAACTGTCAAGAACATATGAAGAATCTGAGTTGTTATCATTTGAGTTGTTATCATTGCTGGATCCTTTATCAGAAGAAACTGAGAATATCTGAGACCTTGAGCTAGAGTCCATTTCAGCTCTCACTACCAATAATTATATTGAAAGAACACAAATTCATTCAGTAGGTGGAAAGTAGAGAAGGCAAATATCACAGATAAGGATCCAGGTGATGAAACAGCAGACAGGGAACAAAGGAGGATAAAAGAAGAAAGAAGAAACATTAGTACCAAAGATGCTAATGAAGCGTGTTTATTTAACACACTTCGTTTTTTATATGTTTTGCATTAGAAAATATAGAGGAAAAACATATCTAATCTTACTTATAATTTAAGAAGTTGTTTAGAGAAAGGTAAGACATTTTTAATAAATAATTAATCATTTAAATATATTTCCACTTAATTTTATTTTGCAACAAGTTCTTTCTATTGCCAGAACTGTAGTCT
>VXAU01003153.1:318126-377945 GCA_013399695.1 Formicarius rufipectus | reverse complement strand
CCTTAAGCCTTTCAGGGGATTCATAGGTCCTCACTGTTTTGGGCTTCAGGTTGCCAGCTTTACTTCCTCTTCATGCTCTAGTGATCATTAATATATAATTTCCTGTTAATTCTTACGGTTGTACTAAAACATGTCAACCAAGGTGAACATATATTTTCTTGGGCTTAACCTAACAATCTACAGTCAACCAAGGTGAACATATATTTTCTTGGGCTTAACCTAACAATCTACAGTATATGGTAAACTACTCTGTGTAGTATCACTGACATATGAATAAAGTCCCCTGGACTGACCTTCTATAAAGACTAAACACTTAAATTCTTGAACTCCTCATAAAATCTGAACTTAAATCATGACATTCTGAAATGCATTTGTGCATAAGTACTGTAGACAATGGCGCAAAACTCAGCAAAGTCAATAAGAATACTTCAGACTTCACTGAATTTTGAATATGGCCCAAAAATATGTTGGCATACACATTACATATTCCCACAATATGTTTTGATTATTCTGCCATAACTGGACTTTTTTAAAAAAATATATCTTACATCTCTCTCTAGTGGTTGTTGCTGAAGAGATGAGAGATAGAAGAACATGAGATAAAAATAAAGTTTTTCTGTCTTCCAAGACGCCCTCCACTTGCAAAGGAAACAGTGCACACAAAGGTAGGTATACCTGCCACTATAAACTGTAACCGATATCTACATATATGAACAACCTTTTAATAGACAGGCTTCACTTGTAGAAAGACATTTTAACATATGTAATATTAACATATGGAAATGGCTTGAATTTAAGCTTTCTTTGAGTGGTCTCATGTCAAGACTTTCACTGCAGTACATTACTATAAACCCATTTCTATAACTTCAGGCAAAGTGCCTTGCCAGTTTCTCAGGCATATGGTTTACAGTGAACCACATGAAAAATAAAAGTTTTTACTAGCTCCTCCAACACAGGCCAGAAGTTATGCTTCCTAAAGTAAAAATCTAGCCTGCTCTGTATCAGGAAGTGGAATTGGAGCAAAGAACCTGAAATTTGATTTTTCATGCTTTCATATCATCAACAATGTCTACTGCACAAGATACTTTGGAAGTTCTCAGGTTATAGACAAAAGAGGCTTGTTTTTAACTCCCTCTTTCTGAGATCACTGTTCACTAAGAATTAGAATTCTTAGTTATCAGTAATCTTACCAGATTCTCAACACTTCACATTTTTACCACTACACAACTCAGACTGGCTCAAAGCAAAATTTGGGTAGGATTTTTTGTTTCTGCAGAACTTTCATTCTCAAAATGTTCTGATCCATTCTCTCTTGACTCATTAGTTAACACTCTGCAAACAGGTCTCAACCTGTGCAGATCAAAGCACTTGATGGCTGAAAAAAATTAAACTAATAGTTTTGTGGTGACATCATAAAATGTAAGGACTATGAAAAAAAATCCTTCAAGTAAATGGGAATCAAGTGTGTTATATATCAATGTGCTCATTGTGACATTGTGAAATGTGACATTGTCACATTTACCAGGGAAAGTTCCAGTTCAGTAACAATTACAGTGTTCCTGGGTTCTCTGCTACAGCACGAAGCTGCAGCAAGAGTACAAGATACCTCTGGTTTAATCATCCCTACAGGATGCTGTAATGTTGAGAATTCCCATATGACCTAAACCTCTGGTACCACAGCATTTTGTTTCTCTCAGCCTCAGGCTATTAATCTAACCTGGCTTCTTTCCAACAGCTACTCATCTTTAACCATCCATTGGCCACTTCACACTCTTACGAATCTTATCAGTGGCACAAATCTGTGAATAACCAGAGTGAAAGTACATATGCGAAAATCATATATCATAGCCATGAGGATATAGGAACAGATGACACTGTTTAGACAAAAGCAGCTTCAAAAATGATGTATTTATGAGTGGATGGATGCTACACTGGTTTTCCTGTCTATGTGGAATATGGGACAAGGAAATAAGTGCAAGTTATGACAAGACAAACCTCCACATGTAAGGTAAGTTCTAAAAACTGAATAAAAGCTTTGCATAAAAAATCTAGCCAGTTAAGAGCCTGAAGCAGCCCCTGGTTTCTCTTCTAACGCTGTCACTATTAACTGTGACAACAAAACATTAATAAAGACAATCAAGTTAATTAAAATATACTCATATATTTGTATCCGTGTTCTAAGTAAGTCTCTTAGAAACAAAATATGCATAGTAGCTAAGTACTTATCAGAAACCTACATTTTAAAAAGAAAACAAACACTTTGATCTTTCTTCAGCTTATAGAGGAGTCATAGCAGATATAAACAGTTTTGACTGGCCTTTCTGAATATCCTTGATCCTAGTAAGATTGCCACTGTTTATGTTTTATGCTGAGAGAGATAAACAAATTAATAAAATACAAATTAGTTCCAAGAACTTACTCTTTTCACTTTCTGACTTGGCATTTGCTTTTGGGTACACACGATTTCCAATTCCAAGCAACCTAGCAGGCCGTAAATACCCAAGAGATTCATAATTGCTTGGTTTAAAAGGCTCTCTCCCTGCTGCGACTACAGCTCCAGAGCACAATATCAGGGCCTGAAGATTAGGAACCTGGTAAAAAAAAAGTAACAGTAAATTTTCTGCCTGAAGAGCAACAACAACAAAAAGTAAAAGATTTATCCCTTTCAAGCTTTGATATCTTCACTTCTTAGTCTATACATTCACTTGCAGCAGACTATTAAATATGTATCACAACATGGTATTAATTTTTCTATTCCTATAAGGCAATTCCTATTTCTCTGGGGGTATATCTTGTTATATAAATATATTGTAAAGTGACTTCAAGAAGCAACTTGAATCCAGATCAAAATTTTCTTATCATTGAAGTGTTTGCATATATAATTTTGTTTCATTGTTGCACAGTGAGTGTTCATAGCCATGAAATACGAATATGCATTTGGAGGAAAAATTCAGAATACACCACAAGCAAATAACCCATACTTCCATAAAGGAACAGGACACAAGCACAGAACAGCACACATTGAAAAAGACCTCTGGAGGTCATGTAGTCTAATCCTCTACTCAGAGCAGGTCTTACTGGATCAAGGTGCTCCTAGTCTTGTCTAACTGTTTTGAATTTATCCTCCAATATATATTGCAACATAACGCTTAAAAACTGCATTTCATTAACTTGTAGTTGATGTAGTAATATGTACAGATATCCAACCTATTGCACAATTTCACCAAATTAAGAGTAAACAGAAGACTTCCCTTGAACTCTTGGAGCTCCGCATGTAATTATCTTCCTAAACATCTGCTAACTGTAATCATAAGTGTTTTTCTGTGGTTAAACACACAGGAAAAAAAATAAGTTATATAAAATTATATAAAACAGCATGTGAGATTAAAATCTGGATTATTTATGCTGCATCATCTGAATTTAGAGGTAGAGAACTTGGTCTGTGGTTTGAAGACTATAATAGACAATCAGTTGTTGGAGTTCCAAGTCATTAATGGCAAACCACTCTGCATTTGTTCAATGATAAAAGTATGTATGGCTATTAGATGCTACTGATCATTTATTTCTAAAACATTAAAAATCACAGATAAGCAGCACTAAGCCTAAAGGAAGTTTCTGTGTAAATGTGTAAAAGTATGGCATTCGAAGCATGTCTGAAAGAGGTCTAAGACGGGGAAAAAAGTGGTTTTTCTTTTTGCTTAAAATAAAATGTCCTCACTTTCTTCTCTCTGACTACAAGATTCCAGTATATTTCTTCCAAACTAGTAGCCCTCCTGAAGGGAGAAAGGGCACAGAAAGGAAACAGATTAAATTCATCACATCAGATCTTACACCAGGCCCATGTTCCAAGTTTACAATAGAAAAATCACCTTTTTAATTTCAAATAATCTAAAAGAAATAATTTTTTAAAAAAATCAGTATTCATCTTTGTTCTCACCTTTCTACCATCAGTGGTGTAGAGTTTTGCAACTGGATATTGCATCAACTCGCTCATATGATCCAGAAAGGCCTCAAATGTTTGTGTATTTTTCTTTCCCAAAACTATTGTGCGCCTAAGCCTTACGTCTCCATTTTTGAAAACAATCATCTTTTTGGGAGTTGTTATTTTTCTTTCTCGATGGCCAAATCCATCTTCATTCTCCCTTGCTAATTGTACAGCTCGACGACGAGCGCTGACAGGCCTGCTGATCTGCCAGGGCAGTGGCTTTTTGCTAGCCTGTTCCAGATTGATGGGCTTCATTTTCCTTTGATGGGAACAAATATAAGATTTTCCATCTTCAAGATCCTCCAAATTGGTGATGCTGTGTCTTCCTTTTGGTGTGCTTATATTCCTTACTCCAAAAGGTAATGGAACACGTTTGGATAAACTATCCAGCAAGGAATCAAACGTTTTGTAAGACCGGCTATTAACAACCATTTTGATCCCATTAAACTGGGGATCTCCGCTCTTATAGAAACAAATCCGTTTTGCCACAACAGGTTCAGTGACGTTGAAATGGCGCGTGGATAAACTCTGTTCACTCTCCGAGGAGTTTGGCTGATTCACCGAATAACTAGTTGAAGGTGTTTCGCTCATTTTGACGGCAAACTGGAAGAAAGAGGAGATGGATGTAAAACCTTTCCTATAATAGTAACAATACGGTCTTCATTTTGAAAGGTGCAGAAAAGAGGATTTATAGGAAACCAACAGCAGAATGCTGTGCCAAAAATCATTGGACTTAAATGAATCCAAGCTGTTATCTCTAAATTTCACAAAGACTCCTATATTGTTAGATTAAGTTAGCATAGCCCTCTTTGCAAATATTCCCAAAACTCTTTAGTGTAATTTCAAATCTCTTATCATTTCAGTACAAGAAACCTGTATTTAGAAGAAGGTGCTTTGACAGTCCATCCTTTCTTGAGGATGAAGACAACTACTGACAGTTTTTTGTATTTCAGATATTGGAAAATTCCTTATTAGGAGGAAGAAATGTGTGTGTTGGCATGAGCCTTTTTCAGCCCAAAATAACAAAAATTAAAGACAATGCAATTCATTCTGATTTTATATGCTAGTTTCATACCATTCATATGTCAACTGTCTTGATTTACTACTCTTGTCATAATAAGGCCCAAAACTTCTTTTATAGTGAAGTTTAATCATAAATTTACAGACCATTTGTTTTTCTATTCATGATACATATCCACTACAACATTTGCATTTATACTGAGGGGGGAAAAATGCAACACTCACCAAATAAGAAATTTTTAGCAAAAGAAAAGTCCAATTTACATACAGACACAGCAATGCCAATCCTTTAAATTACTAAAATAACTTATCTTAATGATTGGCTTGCTTTGACTGGAACAAAGGGTAGAAATGGCTAGTCATAATCAATCTCAGAGAAAGAGCTTCAGTGGAGTTTTACTGAAAAGCTACATAACAGTCTTAGAGAATATGTTTGTCAGCAAAATAATATAAATCAAATTGCTTGATGATGTCACTATGATATAGCTGCCATATTAACTAATGGAACAATTTTCTCAGACTACATTTCTCTAAATAAAGCTATGAAAAACTCTATTTTGACTATTTTACTACTACATACATCTGTTCTGAAACTGATAAGAAAATGTTTTTCAAGATAGTCAAGGTTAAAAAAAAATAAATTGATAAGATTTTATCTTACTGTGTTCTTACAGCTTTTCCAATAATGCAGTGTTTCAGAATGGGTGTTTTGCCTTCACTAGGAGTTAATAACTTTTTAAAAGTTCATTATTTTGAATCATAAACAGACCACAAAAAGAAATTCTCCTTTTAAGATATTATTTATGCTGTGAATTGTACTCATTTTACATGGTAAAACTTAAAAATAACCAAGCAGGTCTGCACTAGAATAATGTACTCCAAGATTAAGATAATCATAATTCCATTTAAATAAATATTTTTAATACTAATTAATTTTAATTATTTAATTAGAAAATATGCAAGAAGAAATTTTCAGGGTTGGCTGCACCAACTTAGACAACCCAATTTGTGATGGCTAGTGAAATGGCTTACTTTCTGTAGTAGGGAGGAGCTCCACTTAACTGAAATCACTGAAAGCTATAGTTGTTCATCCTTTTTGACATGTCTATTCATTAGCTGCCTAAATTTTCACTGCACTTCTAAGCTGAGAGGCTACGAAGTGAGTTAAGACTGGGGACACAATTTGAACCAGACATTTTATGTTTCATGCGTCATTCCATTTAGATTGATATTCCTGGAGGAAATCCTTAAGGGCATTTTTGTTGCTAGCTGCAACACAAACTTTCCTGGTCTCTTTGCTGAGCAAATGTTCTTCTCTAATGAAAGCAATGACAGTAGTAAAGTTCTTAGTCTTAACTGTGGAAGTATTGAAATCCAAAACAGAGTACACATATTAAGTAAAAAAAAAAAAAATAGTATTTTCAGTGTAAACACAAAATAATTTGAATTCACAAATCTAAGAAAAATAAGTTTTCTTTAGCAAAACATAAGACAATGACAAAACAGATAGCTGTGGTAGAGAACTGATGGTTGTACAGCACACCATTTATGAATACTTCCTGGCACTAATTTTAATAGTAGAAATTGCTTTTCCATCTTTCAGGGACCTTAAGGATACATCTTAAAAATAGAAAACCTTTCAACAATGAGCAGTTGTTCGACTTGTACTACAGGTCATCACACCATAATAGCTTCATTTCATCTTAAATGTACAATTGATTCTCATACTTAAATGATATTATAAAATTAAGAAAAAGATGAATTACATGATACAGAATGTCTATTAAGATATTTTGGCAAACACAATGTTTAATACAATACAAATAAACACAAAAAATAAAAAATAAACAAAAAATAAAAAGGTAAACAGTAATCAGAATTTAATCCTTTTCCCTGTGGTCTCATAAACAAAACTACTCATTCAAAGTCTATGCACAAAGCTGCTAAATTTTATAGACACTAAGTGGAACACTTCATTCTAAATACATTAGAATATGTCTAATGTCATAGAGCTGGTAAGAATTGCATATAATTTTATCATACTCACCCACAGTCCTATGTAAATAAAAGAGAGTATTGTTTGTTTTCAGAGATTTATAAATTGTACATGTAGCTGTCTATAGCATATGAAACAACATCCTTAGTCTTATTCCAAGTACGCTCAGCTAGGAAAAACATCATAATCCATTTGCCTAATCTCAGCTAATGTGAATCACCAGACCAGGTTCACCTCAGGCAGCCATTGTTCAGAGCAGAATGTCCAATATCTCATTCAGCAAGTCCCCTTATATGATTTTAAAATTCTATTTACCTTTTAAGTATTTAATTTATACAATTTTCTGTTTACTTTAATTGCTCAAGAGGTTCATAGAAACATATAAAATTAAAATATGGGTGGGGAATGTAGGTCATCTAATCTATCTTCTTGTCAGAATAGGATTATCCTCCAAAACTAAATTCTTGAGTGATACAAATTTTTAATATGTTAAAATGGAGCTTCTACCACTCACCTTCTGAGATTATTTATTAACTCTCTCTAATTACTAGCTAGCATTAATTCTAGCTTTTGTGCATTCATTTCATCAGGTTGATCCTCTTTGTGCTATAGATTCTTCCATATTTTCTCTATTCAGTTCACAATGAAAATAGTTTCACAGTTTCTTTCACAACACTCAGTCGAACATGACAGTCTGAAAGAGTTTTGTCATCCATGAGGCATTCTTCATTTCAACATGTTGGAAAAGGGCAAAGATTGTAAATGTGTGTGAATACAGTTAATGAAGAGAGAGGAGCACTACATTTAACTATACCTTAATTATACCACAAAGTGTGTTGTTTGTTTTGTTGTTTTTTTTTTTTTCTTTTTCCACTGGAAATACTATGTTTCCAGATGGTTACTGTTCCATCTAAGTGCTACCAGATGTATAATCAGATTTGGAGCTTCTTTGCTTCATCAGGATTACATCAAGCTCTCAAAACTAGCTGTGTAGAACAGTAACAAAAACACTGCTCAGTAGACATTGCCGCTCATGCTGTAGTGAGTTTTTAACTAGTTTTCTTAGCAGGAAATTCAAAATTTATAGAAATTTTAAAATATCACTTCAGTTCCACTTTCATAAGATGCATAGATACAAACATTAAGTGATAACTTTGTACAGATATTTTGCTATAATGTTTTTAAACTAATGTATTTTTATAATTATTTAGGTTCTTAAGCTATATTACCTAACGTACTTGTAGTACAGTCAATACTCTGTTGTTTACACTTGTTCAAAAGATGAACAAGTGCTAATCATATCTTGATATCTTATAAGATATAATTTAAAAGCTCCATTGCATTCATTCCTGTAGTACAAATGTTCCATATATTCTGAAAAGATAGAAGAAATCAACTTTATATGAAAAACAGCATCAATAGAATTATGCTTAATTCAGGCTTAAAGCTAGCAAGGCACAAAAAAATTTCACTATCCTATAGCGATCAGTACACACACAAAAACACTTCTCATCCATTCATGTAGCAGTTTGACTGACATCTATGGAATTATTAAAATGATGTGATAAGTATTTTGCCTTAATATTTAGAGAACAGTTGTTATTTATATATAAATCATTCACAAATATAAATTGGGTATTATAAAATTAATTCAGAAAATTTAAGTAAGAAAAATCAGGAAGACAGTGGCACAGAGATGGCCAGTTGAAGGTCTAGTGCCTGAAATTACCCTGCAACACCATTATATGAGGCAGAAATCCTAAGCCCAGCAACTCAAGCGAACACATGGCCTGCAGCCCCTGGGCTCAACCAAAGTTCAAGTGAAAGTTTTCAAAGTCAAAATGTTCTAACTGACTCCAAAATTCTTTATATCAGACCAGAAAAGTACAGCATCAAAATAACTGCAAAAAATATTTTTAGCACAACTCTTTCTGATTTGCATTAATTTAATTGTTCCTCTTTTTCAATGGAGTAACTGAACTGATTAAATGCTACAAGTACCTAAATATAACCTAACACTTTCTACCTTCTTCTACAAGTCTTCAGTGCTTCTCAAGACCAGCATCATATCAAGGGAACTAAAAAAATTTGTTTGCAATTACATTACAATGTTTGCTTATATGTTCCTTTCTAAGGAAAAAGTAACAATCATCTCATGTTGAGATACATAAGCAGCCTTTTCTGCAGTGTTATCCTGAGTCAGAGCAGGGCCAGAGCCCTGTGTGATGTGGCCTTCCCTGCCTGGCAATCCTATGGCCCTTGAATGACACTCTTTGTTTAAGTCAGAGCCATATCAAGCAGCAGTTGACACTTGAGTATTTTTATCATTCAAGCATGAGTCAGTTCTTTAGAAAGGGCAGTTGCTGCACCAGTTAAAACTATTACTGTTGATCTCATGCCCCAAGAAAATGCTGATAACATGCCTTATATTTCCTAGTCCCATCAAGCTCTTACACTTCTGGGTTTTTTTAATTAAACTCCTCAGTAAGGCAAGGAACTAGGAAATTGCTATCAAGCTAAAAAGGAAATTATCACAGTGGAAGCAGGGGCCTGGGTCAAGTTCCCTTCAGTGTGTCCAGTCTGTTTGCATCCTTTCCAGCAAAGCCTTCCAAAAAATGTGCCACTATTAATATGTTACTACTGATAAGATTTTGGTCCATTGCATTGCAACAGCATTTTACTGTTTGATATATATGAACTTCTTATCAAGTTAATCCCCACAGACTTTTATTCATTAAATTCTCCAACAGAGATTTGACAACCAACAGCTGAGAATGCAGAAAGAGGGGGGAAAAAAACCACCAAACTATGCCTCTGCGAAGGGAAACAAAACAAAACATAACCAAAGCTCTGCTTTTAAAAGCACTCTGCCTCGATGGTTAGCTGTAGTGCAAAGCTCCTGTTCGAGGTGTTCTGATCACCACCATTTAAGTCAAATCTCAGCACTCATTTGTGTTCAGAAGACAGATTCCTATGGGAAATCTCTGGTCTTGCAGAAGTGCTAATTGACCCATCATCTGTTAGTGTGTTAGAATTTAATTCTGGAGTATATGGCCTATCTCAGAATAGTTTTTCTTATTTTCTTGTCTCAGATGAATTTAGCCATCTACACTTACCTTCTGTTCTGTTATATATAATAACTGAAGGGAAGGGGCAGCCACATTCTTATTTTTTTCTGAGTATGGGCGTCTGATAAAAGAGCCATCCTAGAGTACATTTTTATTTGTTTGTATTACATCTACATAATTCACTGCACTGAAATGTGAATGTTTACAGAGCACCTCAAACTCCTTAAACTGGAAAAGGACTAACTAAAAATTTTTCTGTATCCCTAATTTTCTTCTTCTCTATTTCAAAGTTTTCTTTTCTCCTTTGAATTTGCCTTCCTGACCCTCCCAACCCTTTCACCAAATTAATGATGCAGTCACCTGTGTACTGACCTTAACACATCACAATTGGTAAAAACATTATGTTACAAGTAACTGCAGATCTAATTGGTTCTCTCAGCTAATTAAAGATTGACTTCTTCCTGTATTGGTTAGAAAATTCCTATGTGAACCTTAATGTTTTACTGAAAATTTCACTCATCAAGACAGCTATGGTTGTCACACTGTCTTTTTTTTTTTTTTTTTTTTTTAAAATTCCCTTTTAACTTCCTTGTATTTCTTACCAATCAGTTAATTTATAACTATTATTCGTTACACCTCCCAAAGTGCATGGTCAAAGAAAAGGATTAAGCAAGCAACACAGGAGTTCCTTGGACAAGATGTTATCAGCTTACCTTGAAATTTAACCCCTTGTACCTCAGTCTGCCTATTTGAAATTGCACGCAATGGCCTTGCATGCAATTTCCTATTTCTTAGCAGCATTGTGAAGCATAAGCTAGAAAAGTCTCCTGAAGCTCCAGCAGCATAAGTGACTGTGAGGGACAGACCTTTTGGTTCCTTCTGGAGGACATCATAAAAACTTTTGCTTGAATCTGGTCTTACTTCCTCGATGGAGTTCAGAGATTGTTTTTAGAGTGAGTGAGTTCATAAATTGAGGCCAAAAAGGGAAACAGACTAGGTTTAAACATATTGTACAGTTTTGCTTCCTACAAACAATTTGAAGTAAAAATTTACATCTTCAAACCCTTGCTCTGATCTGCTGCCTACTCCTGTACATGCCTAGGCTTCTGAGGCTCCCAAATTGCTAATAGAACAGCTTTGCTGCTGGGCACATGTAGAACTATTCCAGCTCCGACAACACTAAGCTGCTTAATGTCTTAGCTTTGGTGCAATACACAGTTCATCATTGCTCTGCTGATCTTGCCTGAAGAAACCTGACCACCGCCTCTTGCAGCCCAGGCAGTCAGTTGTTCCCGCCCTCCATTCCCCTGTCTGGTAGTTACAGAGCTCTCTTACCACTCCAGAGATCCAGTTCGCTGCCTGATTGACAGCAAGGATTTGAGTCCATATATCTTAGCCTTCAAGACAGTGAACTAGCTCAATGCTGCTCCTCCTGTCTAGCTTCTGTGTAAGAAAATATTGATTAGTGTAGAACATCTAATTCCACAACAGACTTCAGAAAGTCCAGTGGCAAGACACATCTAATTTAGACAGGTTTAGATATCTGCTTCTTTGACAGACATGGAAATAGTATCAAATACAGACCCCAACCTAAAGGTTCTGTACCTGTCCAGGATTCAAAAAACAAAATATCTTACTCTAACCTAAGGGTGCCTGGAGGAAATAACCTGACCATCTCCAGTGTTGTATCACTCTACCTGAAACCCCAGCGTAAGTCCAGCTCACTTAGCTGTGTTAATTGTAGATACAAGTAAGAAGATCTGAGAAAATTCAGGTACTACTGAATTAAATTTGACTAGTTTTGTACTTGGAATTGTACTTGGAATACTAGATATGAAAAATGGACCTAAATGTGTGTTTCTACAATTAACCCAGGATTCCCACAGTGAGTTTTAAACCTGAAGACACTCAACATTTCTGGTACTGTAGTTCTCCAGGATACTTGGTTTTCCCTTTTCTGCATTTACTCTCGCTTACACTTATATACAAATGTTATAAGTAGATATTTCTGCATACACATGTTTATATAAATCAAAGTATATGTAGATACACAAACACAAATACAAACACAAAAACTCTGCTCAGATATCTTCAGCTACTTTCATATCCTTTGGATTAAATTGTCCCTTTCCAGTGTCTTGCTTGCGTATTCGCAGGCCTGTTGTTTCCTTTCATTTTATTTTTGTTTGGAAGTACATCCCTCACATGCAGAACTGGCATTATGATTACATTGAATTTTAAACCAATTAGATGCATAAATTGTTTTGTCTTTTTTTTTTTTTTTATGCAGACATCCAATCTGTGCTTCCGCACTGTATTTTTGTTATAGTGCCAGTTTCTAATCTCAAATAGTACCAAAAAGTAACATACAATCAATAAAAAAAATAGAAAGACAACATCCACCTCCTCCAAAAATAATCAAACTGTATTAGCTGTTATCACCAAAACAATTTCCATACCTCAGTCTTTTCATCAATCTAAATGAAGTCTCAGATGTTATATTGACTAAAAATTATACATAAACCAAATGCTACTTACTATTTCCTTTTAATTAAATATCCAATAGTAAGATTATGGTTTTTTAATATAATAAACTACTTTTCTGTTTATTTTATTAATTTTTAATTAAGTTATAATTAAATTACCAAAAGCCATAAAAATATTTGCAAGTGGGCAGTCTATGAGATGAATATATGACTATACAAACGGTAAAAAGCATCCTTGCTGTTTTTAAGAAGTCCTTTCAGTAAAATAAAGTATTTCAAAGTTTCATTGTGTGAGGCACTGAAATTAGACTAGATAAAATATTAAAATTTTGAATTCCTTTTAAAAAATGAAGAGCATACATTGGCAAAGCTAAAGAATAAGTGACCCACTAATATGTTTTTCTATTTCTTCAGCACATTTATCCAAATCATCTACTTTGTGTTTGGCACAGATAAAATCCAGTACATATAATTCGTAATGGAAAGGATTTGTTCATTTTCCCACTGGATCAGACTGAACCCTACACTGATCCTTGTGGTCATTCTCCAGTGAAATAAAAACAGAAGTCAAGAGCGAGCAAATGAGTTAATGCACAAGAGAATATATCACTTACCATTAAAAACTAAGGAGAGGTCAGTGACGAAAATAGATGGAAAAGGCTGTCAATAAAGATTTATAATATTTCTGCTTCTACTGCTCCACTGCAGTAGAAAGTTGATGCATTTTCAAGCTTCCTCCCTCTTATTACTATTATACTTCACTTAAGACAAAAAAAAAATCCTTTTTCTCCCATCAACAGTTAGGTGTTGAGTCAGGCTCTTCTCAGTTGACCAAGCAATAGGACAAGAAGCAATAGAGAGAAACTGGTGCACAGGAATTTCCACCTGAATATAAGAAAGAACTTCTTTACTGTGCAGGTGACTAAGCACTGGAATAGATTGTCCAGAGAGACTGCGGAGTCTCCCTCAATGGAGATATTCAAGAACCGTCTGAATTCAACCCCATGCAATGTGCTTTAGAATGACCCTGATTAAGCAGGGAGGTTGGACCAGGCGACCCACTGTGGTGCCTTCCAACCCGACCCATTCTGTGATTTTGTGATCCCTTCGGACAGAGCTGCATTACATTGTGCTATTCTGTGAAGTGCATTCATGATCTTGTCTTCACTATACTGAATATTGAACAGAATCTCTTTTCAACCTATTTTCTAAATTAAAAAATGACAATTTTTAATTATTTAATTTTTATGTTATTGTCCCTTAACTTCTTGACAATTTCAAACACTAATAAAAAAAAAAAAAAGCTCAGATTTTCAGGCCATACTAAGGGAAATAGTATTCTTATACAGGTCTAACATTCTCTAAAGGGATGATCATTACCTTTTGGTAATGATGACATAAAGACTTGTATTATAGTGACAAAGAAGGTATGATTTATAATCAAATATTGGCCATGCTTCTGTAAGATTTGAAAGGCATATTTATATAGTTATATTTTTCTTCAGAAGAGTAGACACTGACACTTGTTGCAAGCACAGCTATCTCTGTCTTCAGAGAGTTAGAAGACAGCACAAGGCCTTAGAGAAAGGAAAAAAAAAAAATCTGCCGAGCGACCTCTACTTGGAATCATAATCCTCGTGTCTTTCACTTGGAACATGTAAAAAAAAAAAAAAAAAAAGGCAACTTGCAAAAAAGTTATTTGAATGTTACTGAAATAAACCAGTATTGGCAAAATCACCTCTGCTAAGGTCACTAACCAAGGTCAACCTACGGCATTGTCTCCAATGCCCTGACAGATCAATGGACTCTCCACATGGGGCACACAGGCAGGCATGGGCTCTGAAGATCTAGCTCAGCAGATAACCAGTCCTTGTGGCTTCAAACAAATCACTGGGACTAGCTAGTGGAAAGAGTGATGTCAAATAGGTCTCTTCTCATGTTTTTCTTAGGAGACTGCCACAGGGAAATACTCTGATGGTGAAGGATGTCTGTTTACTTAGAAGAGACTGACCTAAAAAGAAGTGACATGCTATAATCTGGTCACGCAAACTGTCTCTAAGCAATTAGACTGTCTTATTGCTTTAATGTTATTTCAGCCTTATTTTGCTTTTGGAAATAAGACTTGCTCCTTGGAAAACACAGTACATGTTATGTCACATCATCTATTCACTTATGATGATATCAGAGAGTATTGAAATAATTACATCATTTTTGTAACATGTATAACCTTAACCTGAACTGAACTACTGTTTTACCTTTCTGAACTGTGTTAAAAACGAAAATGTAATAGGCTTTGTTCAGAGTATATTCTGGAGTCTGGATTTCCTCCCTTCAGGAACACTGAAAGCAATGGAGGTGAAACATTATTTTTGTATGACTCCGTTTCAGGGCTAAAAAAATAAATTTCAATTTAGATATTTCTTTCTTCTTATTGCATTAACCTTCCTTAAATTATAAATTTGCCTAGAATTTTCTGAGTAAAAATATAAATTTAGAGATAATGCCTAACATACCTGGAGTTGTTTAGACAGCAATAAATAACAATATACTGAAAAAAGCTCCCTATCAAGACGTAACCTAAAATAGCTGAAAAAGCAAGAAGGTAAGACCAGAAAGTGATAAGAAATAACAATATATTGGTGGACTACTGAAGGATCTGATTCAAAATAGACTCCTTTTTATTTGTGAGAACCATTTCTACCTGCTTGCCAAACCTATGTGCTAAACAAGAATCATACCCAAATATCCTCCACACATGTAAGCATATACATACACACACATGAACTCATCCTGGCATTTAAAAAAAAAAAAAAAAGGTACAGTAGGAAATATATTTCTGCAAGGTAGAAGTAAAAAGCATTATTCTTGAGACTGATGCACCTTTAAGTCACACCACAACTACTCCCCACAGCAGAATACAAATAATTTTCCTCAGACTGTTTTCAAGTGAACCTCATGATGGTTTTTCTCTGGGTGACCAAGTTAATGTGAATGCAGCTCATCTACAAAGTTCTCACAGTCATCTGAAATTTCTCTTTGTTGCCTTTCCAAACATTTCCTGTGTACTACCAATTCAGGAGATTTATCAAATAAATAAATCTTTCCTTATTCAGAACAATTACACATAGGTTTAGCATAAATGCTGCACAAATACAGATCTGCATGCTACCTGCAGTGGTCAGAAATACTTGTAGAGATGGTGTATTTATATGCTAACCAGATGCCAGGGTTTAGTCCTCATATATTTATCATATGCTTTCTGAAAACTGAGGGTCTGCAAGGCGACCTTATTTTTGAATCGATGTTCATAACGTTTGAAGATCAAGAGAGAAATTCTAAATATTTCTCTGGAAGGAATAAAGGGAGTTTTTCACAGTTTTTCAATTAGAGTCACAGTTAAATTTTGAGAACTTGCTTAGCCTTGTCCTTCATCAGGGCACTCAGGCCCTTAATTCCCATTGTTTTCCTTGAACTTTACCACTGTTATTTACCCTTTTCCAGTGCAGATGTGCATTTTCTTAATTTTAAATACATCAGAGCTTTGTTGAACTGATACATTTTAATTTACATTTTACCTCTCATCAATAATTCATTTTCATTCTGCATTGCATGTGCTCCCAATCCTATTACACACAATATACAAATATGCAAGACCTATCATGGTAAAAAAACGTCTCTGTGATCAGTTTAAGTGAGAACAGAAGTGTAAAACTCAAAGTTGGAGAACAGGATCAATGAAAGGATAATAATGACTCATAACTGACTGGTCGCCAAAAGCATGTTTAATAGCTAGTAATAATAGCTAATCTTTTAAAGGGACCAAGTTTTTTTATATATGTGCACTCAGGATGGATAGATAGATAGATAGATAGATAGATAGATAGATAGATAGATAGATAGATAGATAGATAGATAGTAAGCATCAATGCAATAGAAGCAGGAGAGAAAGCACTACAGGTTCTGGAGCATAAACGCCCCTTCAGGCCCTAGAACAGTATAGACTGGAGCAGAGATCTAAGATGTGGCCTGGGGAAACCTCATACCAGAGCAGTTTTTTCCAGTAGGACTGCAGCTCTTAGAAGGACCCACACTGGAGCAGAGAAAAAGTATCAAACAGTAAGAAAGAGGATCTGCTAGTGACTGGCTGTAGCCCCCACCACCCCTCATGGGTTGGGTGGCAGAATTTGGAGAGGAGTGAAGATGAAACTGGAAGAGGGAGAGGAAAGACGTTGTTTCGTTGCTTGTCTTTGTTTCTCACTATGTGAATCTGTTTTCATTGACAATACACTAAATTCATTTTCCGCAAGTCAGGGTTGTTTTACCCACAACAGTAACTGGTATGCCATTTCTCTTACTTTATCACAACTCACCACTTTTCTCATCCTGTTTTCTTCCCTTGCCCCCTGAGGAGGAGTGGGAGAGAGGCTGGTGGGCGTTTGGCCCTTAGCAGTGGCTAACCCATTGCGGCTCCCAGGAGAAACACAGATCTCTGAATTTAGAAACTGCATTTCCTCACTTGTGCAAGTCATCTAGGTGAAAATCGAGGTGTTTGGTGCAAATTACTGTCTTATAAATATTCCTTTTTTAAACACAATGCCTTCTAGCAACAGATGTAGATAAGAGTTAATGCAGCTGAAAATACTTTTTGCTTTAGTTATCTTCAAAGGATTCAGAGCTAAAATCCTCACTCTCATAATACTAAGTCTTTAGTCAGAGCAATATTTCCCTTGGTACTAGCAGACTTCATGCTACCAGCCTACACACTGACACAAGCTGCGTCCTTTAGCCAAGTAATCTCATTCAAGTAAATTAAACTAATTCTGTAACCAAGGGGTTTGGACTCAAAGTTGTCTAAAGCGAAACTGTTCAGAAGAAATTCAGTCCAATGCACTTCAAGACTTGAAATGCTGAAAAATAAATAAAAATGAAGCTGTCAAATACCTTATTCTGCTATTTTCCAAATGAAATTTCAATACTTTGGTTTGAAGACACTTCTTTTTTGAAATATACCATACGTTTAAAAGGGTAAAATAAGAAAATATCACAATCAAAATAATATGTCAAATTATTTAAATGAAATATTTTGAACTGATCAGAGCTTTTCCTTCTTGTTTGGTGTCAGATTTCCTTTTTTTTTCCAAAATGAGAGAAAAAAAAAATGAAATCTCAAAAATGCTTGCACGATGGGAAGAGGTCATGATTAGAATGTAAAAGTACAATCAGCATTATGATCACATGTTAAAAAGTAAATGCTGTTTTTCCTAACTTTTAAAATTAGAAAATAAAAATTGCATAACTGAGAGTGTGCCACAAGGCATCTGACATAAGCTGGCATTGCTACCCTAATACCTAGGGACTTACAACAAATTACAACAAAGGAAGACCAAGTGAATAACCATGCCATTCAATTAATCTCTACAAGCAACTCAGTATTACTGATCCATGAAAAACTAAAACATTACTTCAGAAGTGCATACTTTTAGTAACAGAGATGCTCAAATGACAGATCAAACATTACTCAGCACTGAAAATACTTCAAAATTATTGCAGCACAATGTTAAAAGAAAAATTAATATTTTTATGCTGGTAGACAGTAATGCCTCTTTCATAAAAGTACTTGTCAAATCACCCCTTCAATCTTTTCCTTTTCACAACAATGTCAGTAATTAGCCAATATGTATCAATTAAAAAGGCAACTTTTTCTATTTAAAGAAAATCGAGTTTAAGTTCACATGAAAGTCACTGCAGATCAAATATGTATCTATCAAAAATCACATTTAGACACTACGTTCTGCTCAGTATCCTAACTGAAATCAATGGACAAATATAGAGAAAAAAATCTTTGTCACAAAGTTTATGATAAAGTAGTAGCATTGTTTGTCTAGGCTTTTGTTTTGTTATTATTGTCCTAAAGTAGAAACTCCTGTAGTCTAACTTAATAGTCACAAAAAAAAAAGGGTTCTATCAAAACAAGCTGCCTCAGAGGGACAGGGGGAAAAAAAAAAAACAAAAACAAAACACCCTAAAAGATCTCTGACAGAGGGAGCAACTCCTGTCTGTTCTTGGGAGGCAGAGCTAAAGTGAGTTAATCTTCTGCTGTTTCTTTCTAAATGGAGAGATTTGAATAAAATAAATTATATTAACTTTGGCCTTGTGTTTTCAAGAGCTCTCTGTTAACATTTAACAATGAGACTGATTAAAGCCTAAAGTTTGCAATATTTCTGGAATGCATTCTATTGTCATATGCCTAGGTTGTACAGTGCTCAGATGTATTTTCTTTCTTGGCCCCCACCTCTGGCTAAAACAAACTTCAAAACATATAAAACCATATAAATCATATAAAGCTAATAAGGAATCACAGTCATTTGTTATTCTGTATTTGCTCATACTTTTAATATCAAAC
The DNA here is from genome assembly GCA_013399695.1 of Formicarius rufipectus. Classification (NCBI taxonomy): domain Eukaryota; kingdom Metazoa; phylum Chordata; class Aves; order Passeriformes; family Formicariidae; genus Formicarius; species Formicarius rufipectus. The sequence goes on along the minus strand of VXAU01003153.1, from coordinate 358,987 downwards.
TGATAGAACACTAAAAAAGGAGTACCTTGGAAATGTCATATGAAATTCTTTGTATGACTTAACTCCATCAAGATATTTATAACTGATGATAAAATTTGCTCCTGTGCTACAACTGACTAATACTGTCCCCAGCCATAAGCTTTTTGCAGCACCTCTTTTCAGTTTGATGCCAGAGCCTTATCTATGAAACAAACCCATCAATTTCCAGACAAAAACTGGAAAAAGATTAGCTCCCTCTCACCTGAGCTAAATCACTTCCTAGTGCATTCATTTGTAAACTTCAACATTTTTTCATATGGTTTTCACTCTCTCAGTCTGTAAGGGAATGTTAGCTTTAAGAGAATTAATACTTCTGTGACACAAACATAGAGCTGCAGCCCAATTTTCAGAAGTGATTGGTAGCATTATTCTTTAACTACATATAAATGCAAACACTTATTTACATAATTCACATGAATGATCATACTGGTTTTGAGCCAGGCAATAAAGGAAGAAAAACAGACTTTTTGCATGTGTTCAGATTAAGTTGATAGCTAAACTTTAGGTGACGACTTTAGAAACTCATGTTGTAAAACAGTTTATTTATGATTCTACATGTCTGCGTCATAACACAAACACAGATCTCACATGTTTCTGGAAATATTCCAGCTCTCTAGCACCCAAGATCCCAGTGCAAACTCCTTTCTCAACTATTATGAAAGCTGTGCAAATTCTTGCTTTGTAAAAGCAGTTATAGTCATTCATGACTCCAAAATAGATGTAAAATCAGGTTAGAGAATAAGGTCAAATGCACTGGATTATAAATATGTAATAAAGAATATTATTTTTCCTTACAATAAAAAAAATCCAAGTACCAGTTAATTCTTTAATATCCAGACTAAATTACCTGTACATCGAAAATTCATTTATTTGTTACAACTGCCTCTTGAGACATATAAACAAGTAGATATTAATGTGCATTCAGATCATTATAAACAGACCATTAAGGCACAGTTTGCAAGGATTTTGACTTAGGATCACAGAGCAGCTGATATTTGAAGATACCTCTGGAGATGGCCTAATACAACCCATAGCTCAGAGCACTGTCAGTCTGAGCAGGTTGTCTAGAACCATATCCAGATGGCTTTTGAATATTTCCAAGGATGAGACACCACTATCTCTGGGCAACCTGTGCCAGTGTTTCACCACCCTTGAGTAAGAAAATTTTCACTTATGTATTTGAAATTGTTTCAATTTGTGGCCGTTGCTCTTTTATACTAAATACCACTGAGATGAATTTGGCTTCATCTTCTTCACTGCCCACCCATCAGCTATTTATATGCACTAACAACATCCCACTGACTTTTCTCAAAGCTACACAAACCCAGCTCTCTCGGCGCCTCTTTGAATATTAGATACGCCAGCAATCCCATAAAATCTTAGTGACCCTTTGCCGGACTCACTGCAGAACATCCATGTTTTGCCTGTACTGGGAATTAGTTTTATTTTTACTTCTACTTCTATCTTTAGATTTGGAAATATATATTTTTACATATTAAGTATCTACAACAGTAAACTTTGTTCCCAGGATTTTTATCCTCTTAAACTATAGAAAAACCAACCAGTACAATTTTACTGCAAAAAGTACCTGCGAGGGGAAAAAAATTAAGTAATCCCACCAGCACAGCAGAGCCCTCTGTTTTAAGGCATTCGCTTGTTCATCCACATCCAGGTAATGGTCTAGAGGTAAAATTATATTTTCACATGCACTTTTCTTTGCAAATGTACCAAATGAAGGTGAAGGTGTTAGGGCCACAAAAACAACCAAAAAGAAAAAGCTGCCTCTAGGAAAGGAAGGAGGAGAGATTCTTCCTCTCCATAGCTGCTGGAGTTACCCATAGACAACTTTGCACAGGGTGACACTGGACAGAGGATTTAAATGCAAAGACAAACATTGGCATATGAAAGAAACTTGTGTACTGACTAATCAATTTCCAGAAATACAGATAATCCTTTCTAAAATTCATTATAATCTCTAATCACACAGCAAGTAAACTAAGGTACAAACGGCAGCAGCATTTGTTTTGAATTTTATTGGATGGGGGTTTTAGCACACCAAATCATCAATTTAGATCATTAGGTATCTAACTTACATTCACCCCCAATTTTTAACTGTGCAAAAAAAAAAGACAAGGATAGGCTTTGTCATGAAATATAAGTTTCTGTAACAGCTGTTGGAATTTAAGGACCACAGAGCACAGTCTGAGAACAGCAGCAAACCTGTGACCCCAAAAGCTGTGTCAGAATCTGAATAAATTAGTTCATTATTTTTCCTCTACCCTTGTTATTTTGAAGCCCTTATTAAACAGTCTTCAGGCAACTCTCACAGCACTTTGATGCTCACTTCTCACTGAAACAACTGGAGTGCCAGCCCGTAAAGGCTGGTGTCTGAGTAGGTCACGTAACAGGGTTAATGAAAATTCAAATCCTAGATCTGTTAGTTTTGGAAAGACTAATCAGAAAGTGAAGAGTATGCATCATCTAAGGTTCTATGTGTGTGCTGTTTTGAAAAAAAATCATTTATCTGAAAACGAGTAAGTCATGTGGCTTAGTGGGCACCCTCCCTGGTTATGAAATAGTCACAGTCTTATTTGTTTACATTTTGCCATGGAAGAGAGGCCACTAACATCACACCCTAAACCACATCATGTATTTTCATTTGTCTACAGGTCACCTACTATTTGATAAGATGTATTTCTAACAAAACCTTATGTCTACCTAAATACTTTGCATTTCTCATTCATCAAGAGAAGGATGTAATTAAGTTAATCTAATGTTCTGTGGTTTCTAGAACACTGATAGTCATTTTAGGCACACAAAAAAAAAATAAACAGACAAATACCTTCCCTGAAGTTTCCATTCAGTTATTATAAAAACTGGAATTTGCTGTGCCTGAGGAAGACACAGCATGACTGCCATGACTAGTCAAAATCTCTCAAACTTCCTTTAGTTCAAAATGTAATTGTTATGTGCATACCTGTCCATCATATCAAAGGTATGAAACTGTACTTGTCACAATACTGTGTGTACATTCCTCAATATTGCAATGAATACTTTGATTTTCACATGTCATTATTTACTTCCCAAAGGCAGAAGTATGCATGATGATGACTCCTGCTTAATAACAACTTTTTAAACAGGTTTTTGTTTTATATTCAACACCACAAATTCTTACTAAATTCTGGATTGGAAAAACAAGACTTCTCATGAAAACCTGTGTCTTTTCTACTGAAACTAGTTGTCAGAAGATGAAAAGTGAGAAAGGTGGAAGCTGTCCTATTCACATAGTTGAGCTAAGTCTAAAATAGAATGTTATTTCCACCACAATTCAAGCCATTTTGTTAGATAGTTCCTTTTTCCATATGAAGGACATTATTGCTTTAATCTGTATTTAAGATACTCTGTGGCCAGGCCATCAAGTGTCTTTTAAGTAACCTGACCGAAAATCCTGTAAGAAGGCAGCAGAAGGCAAGCTGGAATGCTCACAACACGTGGTGCTTCTGAGAAGATCTCAGCAGCATGCCACTTTCCCAAGTAATGATACTTAGGTTTATGGCATACCTACAGACAGACCAACATTCAGGCCAAGACAGAAGAAATCTATAATCAAACAGGAATACAGAAGTCCGCAACTGCAAAGCTAAAGGACAGGTTATAAATGCGCATCTTTAACCCATCATGAGGAATAGCTACTCAGTATCTCCTGTTTACCATTATCCCATCTATCCTGCTCTGACTCAGCTTACTTTCCTGGGATTTTATCCACAAAATCATACTACTCAATCTTCTGGGGCAATATGATAATAAACGTAGAGCTGTTAATGACTAAAACATTTAAAACTATGGCCATTGATAAGAGCTCCTATTATTTGACTAGTTCAATTTCCATTATATTACAAATTTATCTATCAGAACGACCTGGTGGAATAAAGTACTTAAATATCTGATTTTATGTTTGTAGCCTGGCTTACCTAAAGTAAAAATTAAAGGGAGGTAAACTCTTAAGTGATTAAAGCCTTAAGTTAAGTCAGACAGATCATATGCAACCTTCAGCTACAATAAAATTTAGCATGAGCTGTCTAATGTAGTAGCTCTCAACAACATTCTTTGTCCCCTGCCCTAACTTCTAGAGATGTTACACTGTTCAGACTTCTTGTAAAAAATTACTTCATCTGTTTATCCATTATAGTGTTTGTTTTTTAATTGCAGAAAATTTTCAAAAGTAAATTAAAAAAAAAATCAACATATTTAGGAAATAAATGAAGCTCTACACCACTTCTGTCTTAACTATTTTTATAAAAAAATGCCAAAATGCAAATTTATAAACATTTCCAAAATTCAAAACCAAAATTAAGTAAATGGTGAAAATCAAGAGTTATTATTATGCAGAAAGACAAAAGTAAGGAGAAATATCTACATTTCTGATTTAACTAATTGTATATAAGAAACTGATTAAGCAAGTTTCTTAAACTGGATGAATGAAGTTGTTAACTGGGAGAAAATTACACCATTAGCAGACAGCATATTCTGTTTACTAAAGTAGCACATGGAGTGTGGCTCTAAAAGTACAATATCTTAAACAATTTAACAATTATAAAATGCTTTAATCTAGAGTTGTTCAATGCACAAGAGAATGCCCTGTTTGAGAGATTCTTAGAGACTGATAGAACTGTTCTTTAGGAAACAGCTGCAATTTAGGTGGATTGGAATGAGAAAATTAATTTAATTTCTAAAGCTTCATAAAATTATGGTGCTTTAAGTCTTAGTCCTTGTTTTAACCTTTCCTTTTTCTAAATACTGACATTTAAAAGAAATTTAGGTACCTGATTTGAACAATGAAGTATATTGTTTGAATAAACCCTCAACAAAATCCTTCAGAGACCTGAAGTCAAAATATATTTTAGAATGAAGTGCAAATATAATGTTGAACATATTACACTGGCTCTTCTATTAGAATAAAACAGTATTTTGTTCTGAATTTGTCAAAATGTACTCTGTGTATCTGGGGGCCTTGATCATACGTCACAACAGGACCTTTGCTGACTAAAGAGACTAACAAAAGATGCACAGTAGATACTTATTTAGATCAGGACCAAAGCATTCTCACATTGAAAAGATCACTGCTTTGTAAGAGAGTTGTCAATAGAACTAAAAGACAAACTCAAGGCTGAATTGTTTTTAAGACAAGTGACCCTGCGTATTCAAACAGTGAGGAAAAGTACATTTTTACTGCTTTGCAAATGTAAATCACTGGGAAAAAGATCTGTATCACAGACTTGCTATTTTCAACTGCAAGTGGTAGGTATAGAAGTTGTGGGAGGAAAATATTTTATTATGCTGTTGTATTGTCTTTGGTCTTCTCGGTTTGATTGCCTTCTATTAACTTTTGTGTTTCTGATGACTGTTTTTATTGAGGCACAAAAGATATTTATGACATCTTTATGGCATTAAAAAAACAAGACCCAGCACTGAATTACCTACAATGTACTAAATTAATGTTTCACAATGAGCAATGATGACACAAAACATAGCAGTGTGCTTTGGCAAAGGGACAGAGGAGGCACATACAGAACAGAAATCAATGTGGAACGTTCTGCTTTAATGAAATGTTACTCTGAAATGCTAAATGTTTCAAAGACCTCACCCTAACAGTGTGTAGTAGAAGGAATCTCTTAGATAGCTCTACCTTGACATGTAGTTTTCAGAAATCCTTTAGCAGCAGAGATGCTGGGTCTGTGGACAGAATAGAACAAGCCTGTTGGGTCATGTGTCAGCAACAAAACCTGGGGATGGAGGAAAGAGTGTTGGCTTTAAGTCATTTTGATAAAACACCAAGACAGGACATTCACAGCAACAATACCTAGTTTATGTGCTAAACCAGGATGACAAACCTAGGTTTTCACCTTTATGAAGAAAAAATCTTTCAACTTAAGACCTCTGGGGCTAAGCCAGGCCAAAAAACAGCATAGCAAGAGTCTGACCGTTGCCAACAGTCTCAGGGAGGAAGGCCATAAACACAGGACCTATAGATACTTTCTCTGGCCCATTTAACTTTCCAAATTCCAAATTCTGGGTGGCATCACTCAGAATAAGGTTGCTTACAGACCATAAAGTTCAACATTTGTTGGTGAACATATTTTCCATTAGCTTTTCCTTATTCCTTTCTTTGTCTGTTTATACTTTTGAGTATCCATGGCAGCAACAATTTTCACAATTTCAAGTTTGGGGAAAAAAACTCCAACCTTTTCCTTTCAAATTTGCTGCCTGAAAGCTACATTGGCCTAGTTATGAGACGGAGTAATTAATTCCCAATTTAATTCCTGTTTGACTTTATTTTATTTTTCTCACTCATTCCTTTTCCTCTACTAAACCAGCACAACACAAATTAAGTTAAAGAGTTGAACAGACCACCAATTACTCTCCAATACTGTGAAGGATGTACCACCGTCACAGTTTAACCCCAGTCAACAACCAAGTGAGCTACTTGCTCAGTAAGATCAGAGAGATTAAATGGATCACAAAAGAATTCCTGAAATACGCCACTGAATGCAGTGACTTTCATGAAATCTAGAGAATTATTGCCAGCATAACTCAGGAGAGTAAGACAGACACAGAAAGGGTATTATGAGGATTAAAACTATTTAAAATGTTATAATTTAAGTGTCTACAATAAAGTTGCATGTACACTTTCAGTTTTTTGGGAAATATGCTCTATTTTACCAACTACTTTTAAACTATCAGCAGGTACTACTTCCACGCATCAAGTTTCGCCTTGTTTGTTTTTGCATTATCTGTTTGAACTGTACACAAAACATGTGCAAGTTAGAAACAGGATGAAATTCTGCAACTGTTTACTCATGTGAAGCATCTCATTATGAAAACAAGAAAAACAGAGCTTACTCTTGCAGTTTTTATATCATCTATTTTTAGTCATAGTTCTGTTGTAACAATATAACTTGTTCCTCACACAGTAACAAATACTTTTTCTGTGCTATCATTCAGGTAAAATCTCATGAATGGGAATCTGTGTCACCGAATATTTTATGACTGACTTGGTAAGTCATTCCCAAGTGTTCTTTATCACATATCAGAATACAAAATGCAATCACAAGCTATATGGCACCAACAGTGTTCCCATGGTTAGTTTACAGTTTCTAAGGACACTGTTTATTTTTCATGTGGTGCTGATACAAGTGATACCAGGGCAGTAGAATACGTACAAAGAAACCAAAAGCAAATGTTGCCATGGCACAAACAGAACATTCACTTCAAAACAGAGGGGTTCATTAAGACATTTTTAAAGCGTTATAACTGGACAAATAAGTTACTTGCTTTTTGATGTGAAAGTAAAATTGCTTGTATCACAGAAAAAAAAATATAATAAAAGCTGAGAGTGTATGTTTTGCTACAAGTAGGTAAGTTAGGACAAGCTCAGCACTTTAAACGTGAATATGTCTATGTCGTTCTCCCTAGTATTAGCAACCATCCCTAGGCACAACCAACAAAAATAGAATACATTTTCCTCTTCAAGTATATCAATAATAGTTAAATCCACCTAGTCACTGCATCTGCAGTCCCAAGGCAAGTATCTAGGAACCTCATGGCAGAATTTGGAGTCTCCAGAATTGTTTGTCTTTAAAGGCAAATACAAACTTGCTGTGTTTACACCCTCAGCTTTGAGATGTATGTCAGCTCCAAATCTATCTCTGCATAGCATAATTGGAGCAAAATCAAAATAAAATTGTACTGCTGAATTCATTTCTGCAGTAAGACAGGTCCATATCATCTCACATCACAGTAACACACATTTACTACTGCCTATTCTGGAATGATTCATGGCTTTTCTTGCTGGATTTTGTCCTCCTTGGCACAAATAATTTCATATTTTCTAAAAACAGAATTTGAGTTTGATTTTCAAATAAACCTCAAGTCAGCTCTCTGTCACTCAAAAGCAATATAAAAAGTTAATATCGTTCCTGTGTTGGGTTCCCTTTTTATTTATTGGCTCTGAAAGTGTGTTCCCTGACAGTGCCAGCCCTACATGCTCTTTCATCTTTGTTCTCTGGCAATGGGACAACAAAATACAATTATCTCTCCATAAGAATTATCAGGACACAAATCCAAATGTAAGGAAAGGCACAGTTTTTCCAATCTAGCCCTTCACTTTGTATACAAGAAATTATTGCAACAATTTAGTCATAATAAAATCAACACATTTATTTCTTTACACAGAGCCTTCAGTCAACTCATGTCTTTCATCTTATGAAACTGCTGTATGTGTTAGCCATAAATTTATACTTCATTGATTTAGGGTAGAGACTTCATGCACTACAAAACAAAATTAAGGATCTGACTGAAGAGGTTCTGCCTAACCAATTAGATGATCTCCTAGTCTGCTTTACAACATTAATCCTTGTGATTCTTCATGTTTTAGCTTTTCTGAACCACATCACTTGTACTGAAAAATAGGATCTAGAGCGTATGGCAGGTAAAAAGCTTCTATCCCTTCAACACACTTTGGCTGTCCATATTTAGACTGTGGGTGCTGAGACAAAAGTTGTTCACCTCTTGCCCAGCAAGGTAAGCCCCTGGTTTCACAGTAGTAGATAGGCTTTGCTGTACAACTGCATTTGTGTATTGCTCTTTATACTGTTCACAACATTATGGGGTTTTTTAAGCATAGACAAGGACGATCTACATCAGCATGCACCATGTAAAAGCTCTGAATAGTTGATAAAGCAAGAATTGTGTAATTTTTTATTTTTTTTTTAAATTATAAATTCCAGTGGAAAGAATATAAGTGCTGCTGCCCAGTACAGAACACTTCAAGCAGATCACTGGAAATCAGTAGTAAAGGCCAACTAATAGAGCATGAACATCATCATGTCTGAATGAAGAAGCTTCTAAAGAAAATACCTGGCATCTCAAGAGGTTTTTCAAGGTTTTTCTTCCAATAATCACACATAGCCATAGCTTGTGTATTTTGCCACTCCTATTCCTAGAGGAGGTACATAGCCATGGGTGCAGTCTCCCAGAATAAGAGCTTGAGACACACAAAGATGGAGCATTTAGCTGCAAATCTTTCAGCCTGGGTTTTTTTTATGGAGAGAAAGTGGAGGCTTTGGTACCTGTTTTTAATGAATGCTTCAAGCAATATTTTAAAGATGTACCTCGCCACTCAGCAATGTTGTTCCCATGGATTTTGGACAGAATACACTTAATATATTTTGCCAAGCAGGACAAATCCACGAACTTGAATTTATAATACTATATACATATAACAGCACTGACAGGTAGCTACCTCTTCTTGGAAACCTAAATATCACTTTCAGTCAAGAGGCAATAAAACTATGTGGCAGGAAAAAGGAGGACAAAATAGGCAATTACTATGCTCAGACTCACTGCTGGCACCCATAACCATAAACTTTTTCATAAACTCAGTAAAACATGGGAGAAAATTTACCATATAAGCTACTAAGCCAATGGTTTTGGTTTGTCTATATCTAAATATTGTTTATAGGATTTTAAGTCAAAAATTTTGCAAATTAAACTCTTGATTTCATTTGAACTGTAGAAGTGGTGAAATTGCAACAGCTCTGAAAAAGGAGTTTGCAAACGGGAAAATATTTCGTCTTGCCTGAAAATGCTAATGAAGAGTAGGTAAGACTGTGTGGTTGACAGTTACAAAGTAAAATATGAACTGTTCTTTCTCATTTATCTTTTCCTCTACCTTATGGTCTACAGAATGTGTTAATCTGAAACATGTCCTGTAACTTTTTTATGTGGCTTCTCTTAGTCTGATCTATTTTAAAGTTGTATTCATAACCACTGACACAAACTCTTACAAATATAGGCACCAANACTGACACAAACTCTACAAATATAGGCACCAAAGTTTAAGTAGCTAAATAAGAATAGTCTCTTCTTGAAAAAAAAAAGGTTGTGACTGAAGTCAAAGGAAGTTCCTGTGCCTCTGATCCTGTGCAGATGGAATGAAGCAGTAAGAAAACCATGTATGAGGTAATGTGATTAACTCCTAGCCAAATTTAAAAGTTTTGGGCTACATCTTTCCTGAGGCTGAGAGAGAAAATGTCAGGCAGAACAATGAATGCCCTAAAAAATTAACATTTGTCAAAATGCTAAAAACAAATATTTTGGCACAATCTCTTAAAAAAAAAAAAAAAGCCAAACAATCATAAATATAATATGCTGCAGTGTAATTAGAATATACTAATACTTAATAGAAAGGATAATCAGAAAAAAGTGAAAGAGGTATTACCTGGTGCTCTGGAAAGCAAGCTTCTAGCCACTAAGGTCTTTGAAGTGTTATAACATGTGAGAGAATAAAGTCACATAGACTGTATTTAAGTGGTGGATACTGCTTCTTTCTGCTCACACATAGTCCAGCTCCAATGTGTTGCAAATGCTATTGCCCTAGAGAAAGCAAGTGTTGCTGTTAGTTTAGTATCATTTTCTATACTACCTATAGCAACAGCAAACACATATTGAATACTTAAGCAACAGACTGATTATTCCCTTATCATAGTTTCAGTTGTTAATCTTTGAATGGTGTGCAAATGATATTCTGTAATATGTGTCTTTTGTGCTGGAAACTTTGCCTTGTATAAATATTTTCTTTGGTAAAACAGTACAGCACTGCAGAGAAATATCTGATTTTAAAGCTTTTAAAAACATGGATTATTTAAGATCTTATTCTATACCTCCAAATACTCATAACAGCTTATGGGTATCATAAAAAGTTTAGTACCTCTTGAAACCTGACTTGACCTATTTATCAGCTGGATCAGTTACAGTAGCAAAGACAGTATCCAAAACATTGCACAAACATTTGTTAATGACCTTTATAACATTTTCATGTGAAACTGTATTAGACGTCATTTTAAATATGGAAAAAGGAAGAGATTAAGGCGCCAGAGAAATTAAGTATTTCAGGGTACAATGACTGATCGAAAAATCATATTCCCCTGCTCACAGTGGTACAAATTTTATTTGCTTCAGTTAGATATCAGGTAAAGGTTTTGCTTTTTCAAGAATATAGGAATTGCTAAAGTTCAGAAACTATTGAAATCCAAGGGTAGATTTAGGAGAGCTGAAGCAGTTCCAGATCCTACACTCAGGCCAAAATCAACTCAAATTACCAGATTATGTAACAAAAAAGTTATATTACTCATTTTGAATTACATGACAGTTCTTACTGAGAAGCACTGTACTTTAGAATATTGTTTCATTTAAATTGCTGCAGTTACATGAAAATGGAGGAACTCACTGGTGAATCAGAGTATAATATAATGTCTAAAATACACCACACAACATATTCTTATTTCAGTGTGTAGCTGTATAACTTCTTGTCTGAATAAAACTGGTTTTGAAGAGCAAAATGTTAAAGCACATATCCTGGCCAAATTCTGGGGTATCTTTTCTCCACTTTCCAACATTCTTTGTAAGCTTTTTTTTCCCAGCACCAGAAGACAAGGAAATATTCAGAGAAGCATGAAGTAAATTAAAACTATATTTTTTTTAAAAGTTCCAAAATTAGCAGTGATCTATCATTAAAATAAGTAAATAGTATTATAGCTAGAGGCTCAGCTCACAAGATTTTATTTTTAAATGGAACGAGAATTCCTTCTTTCTCCACTGTGTGTCTGATCCTCTTCAAGATTCTCCCACATCCTACCTCTGTATTACACCATGAATCTATAACTGATAATTTCAAATGCAGGAATAAGGTAGCCACTCCCCAATCTAAGCAACATCATAGCTCTGCCTCTGCCCTAAATTTTTCTCCCATTTAAAGAGAGGACCTGCTATTGAGATAGGATCATAGAAGCCAAGGCATAACAGAGGATAGCGTGTGTACAGCCTGTCGTCTCAGTTTTCTTGTAGCTTTCACAGCCTTCGTCATCCTCCTTAAAATCCCACAATAAGAGAGAGTTTCAGCTTTCATTAGGAATAACTATGTCTCCACTCATCATCATCACAGGAACAGTCCTGAACAGACTAACTCAGAAGTGCCCTGACAACTGACAACCCAGATGCAAATAAATCGAAAACAAGAAAACCCTCTTTTTAATATCACAATTTTCAGATGCTGAATTATGACTTTTAAGACATTTAGAGGTGACAATTCTAGACTTCCCCTGATAGTGGAAAGATGCAGTAGTTGATATATGTAAGATCACATATCAGAGTATGTCCCTGGAATAGGTAAATTATCAGAATAGTATGTCCTGTTCTGATTTCCCTTTCTATCATTTATTACTAGGTAAGCATAATTTCATGCAAATAGGCTATGTGAAAACTGTAGTAAAATCTTCATCAAGTAGCATGCAGAAAAACCAACCAACACTAATAAAATATGTTCAGAAAAACAGCAATCTGAAACTGTAGGGTATGAAAAATGTCAAAATGACAAAATCCTAGAGCTTTCTCTGTGTCTGTGCCTTCTGATCAGAAGCTTTCACAAGAAGGTTCTGATTTCCTTACCAGTTTATCTGTTGTGCATGATGATGTAAACTACTGTAGCTGTGAAACGCATGATGGACAGTTCCTACGAAGAGCCTCAAAGAAAATAGAAGCATTTTTAAGCAGTGCCACCTGGAGGTGAAAGAGAGCTTCTCATCTGTGGCATCAGGGCTCATCTATATAACTGCTACTTTTTACAACAGTTATAATAATTCTATAAATGCAAAAACCTCTTAATGGTCTGGGAGTCCTGTGATGGAAACGGTCCTGCAGAGCGATCATCAATGGAGGAGGGGAGGAGTACAATCTTCCCTGAGCCTATCTGAAATTTAGAGTGCAGTTTCTCATTCTTGAGTCCCACAGCTCCAGTAAGGAAAGGCAGAATCTCATAGTTAATTTTATTGCCCAGGAAACAAGTCTCTCTGCTCTGTCAGAGGGCTGTGCTTCGCTTCTATGATGTAGAAAAATCAGTCTTCAGACCTTTTCTCTTTAAACACAAATGTCCAAATGAAGTCACATGAAATTGGCTCCCTAGCTGTCTTAGTGACTCTTCACTGAACAGTGTGAATGTACATATGGGTAAACATTTATACAAATACTTTTTTTGCCAGACTTTCACTGAAATTCCATTATTGTAAAGAATGTTTCTATTTCAATAAACTGAATTAACTAAAACATTCCTTGAGCTCTTTTTATATGAACTTCTAGTTAGGCCTTGCAAAAAATATATTCCTAAAGCATTAATGCCTGCTGGCTCAAATTAGAGTCAATTGATATCAGAAACAAATACACTGGTTTTATATTTATTCATTTCTGTGTTAGTTTAGAGTTAAACTAGCAGGAGAAATCAATCCAACTCAGAATGGGATTGCAAGTCAGAATAACAATTTAATAAAAGATCACAAAAATACACTGATACAGAAGGAAAATTTGTTTGTGCCACAAAAACACCAGATGTACAGCCCAGCACAGCGGGGCACAAGCAGAATGGAGCTCACCAACCCCTGTACTGAGCACCACGTGGCCCCCCTGAGTTCAAAGTAAAAAGAAAAACAAGAAACCTGCTGGTGAAAATGATGGTTGCACTCTAGCGGAAGTCTCAGTCCAGTCGAGCCTCTGGTCCTCCTCTGGATCTGAAGAGAGCTCCCAATCCCAAAACCCCAAGCTTATATCCGCTTGGGCTCTGATGGGAACGCCCAGTCCCTCCCCCAGGGTGGAGAGTTTCACAATGGCTGATTTACTCTGTGAGGTGAACAATGGCATATTTTTGGCATCCCTGATGGCCTATTAGCAGACATGACCCCTCAGGTGGGTGTGAAGGCAGGAAAACTTCCTTATCCCACAGAAGTTCCTAAACATCCATCTTGTAGCCTGAGGGGTTGGGTGTGCCCTGGGCAGCTGCTGCAAATGGGCCATTGTGAGCAGTTCATGAGAAAAATTACATAGAGGGTTTAGAATACACACCCACACAGTGACAAACTGATCCTGGCTAGTATAATCAGGACAATTTCAAACAAAGAGGCTTTCAAGCACAGTTGCACCAGTTTAACAGCTAAAATTCAAGGATTTACATAAAAGGAGTTTCTCGTCCCTTGCTAGGCTTCAGCCCTCAAGCACTTACCGTTTAGCAATTGATGTAGAAAACATCCCTATTACACCTGCACTCTAGTAAATACTCTGTGAAGTCACACCCGAGTGCAGAAGTGAATTATAAAATGGCAGAAGATAAAAAACTTGCAACACCTTTCAGATTATCTCTTGCAATCAGTATGCAAGTCTCATATAGCAGCTGTTCTCCTCCAGAAGAAACCTGTGTTTTTTACTAAAAATGTAGCGAACTGCTCCGTGTTCTTCCATATTCCCAAACTAACAGATGGTTTTGAATTCTTCCCATGTCTTTTTAGTGGGGTCTATCCTGAGAACTGCAAGAGTAGAAAACTCAAAAAATAAGAAGAATCTAGTTCTGTCAAGCCATTCAATGTTGGGGCATCATTTTGTGGCACCAACAGGGCTCACCGGCCCTGATCTGCTTCACACAGGACCCACACTCTGCCCAGGTCTCAGGACCCCATCTCAGTTCCCTGGGTCTGTCAGACCCTGCCCCAGTGCGGCTGCAGCAGGGTTGATCTCCATCCCCAGGGAGGTGTTTGATGCCTGGGGCTGGGGCTGCCTTGGTGCCCTCCAACTGCCCCACTCTTGGCCAGGGTGGTGGGACAGGGACTGACTGGGAACACCATAAGGCTATAGATACCAGGGCCTCAGAGAACTATCTGCCTGTGCCACACTCTGATATTCATAAGAAACTAGACAGACAATCTGTTCAATCTGCTGAGACAGTTATGGCACAGTTTTTCTACTTGAAATCAATGAATGGCATGATAGTTGTGTAACTCCTGTAAAAGTCAACACAGAAGTACACAAGAACAGTGACATTATTGCCTGTCAGATGCTACACCTCAAATCTCTGCAACTGCCAGTATTTCAAATGTGAAAAAGATGAAGGCAGAGTAACATGAGAAGGAAGGTTATTTGATTACAATGATGATTAATCTTTACCTGTTAATCTTTACCCTGTTCAACTGTACAATTGTTTTTTGTTTATTTAAGTTTTCTGGCTCACTCTGCAGTGTAGGCAGCTATACAGGACAGACTGTTTCTTCAGTCCTGTAAAAGTACACTACCAAAAATAAATGCGTTAATTATGCTCTGAAGATTCTGCCACTCCACAATGAAAGTATAAAGAAGAGAAAAATTAAGACAGGCCCATAAGGCACAGACTCCTAGAACAGTGAAGAAAATCTATTTCTAAAAGAGAATTACATCCACATCGAAACTATTTGGATCAATGACTTCAAGTTGCATAAAACCAGACATGTTTCATACGGCTTTAGAATGTCTACTTTGTCACTAAAAAGTTATGTGTAGATTTAGAAATACTTTAATATTAGTATCAGCCTTGTCCCTATAATATACTGAGTTTCTTTGCTCTAAGTAATAAAGATCCTACATATCACCCTTTTTTGAGCAAGTGGTAAGATCAATAAGATGCTGTATGAACTTCCATTTATAGGTCTACATACCACAGCAAAACAAGCATAAGCAACACATATCGAAACAATGAATCCCAAATATTCCTATTCTGTCTCCTCATTGATGATATATTGATGATATAAGCAGCAGAGTGTACTGGATTACTTGAACAACTAAGAGAGAAGGCAGAACACTGAACTCAGATGATTTTGCTGTCAAACACTTTGCTTCTCCCTAAATTAGGGCTTTCGTATACACCCAATAAATTGTTAAAACAGGTCAAATAGTCTGGAACACACTATCCTCCATCAGGATGCTTGACTTGGTGCCACAGTGGAATACAGTGTTTAAAACAACAAAATATTCCTTACAGCTCTGTTGATCCCTTCAATCCAAACAGCAGCAGGAGCATAGAACAGACACTGAGAAAGCATCTGACTCAATTGTTGTGGGAACAAGACACCACTATATTACCAGTGTTTAAAGAGAGGACACCCATGGTGTCATAAGTGCTCCTCCATCTTAAGTCATTCTTTGCCTCAGAAAAAATATGTAGCTGGACAAAAATGCTAGTCTGAATGCTTTCTTCTTCCTCTTTAACTGAAATCTGTATCACACATTGGTCACACATCCTTAAAGCTTTATGACAAGGCAAGCAAAGGCAAAAATATGTTTCCACTTTAGAATCCTACTAAGTGACTTTCACAAGCCTGCCACAAGGCTAGGCTTATTCATCTAAGAAAGGGTAGAGCTGAGATCCTAGCTCACTGCCACTGAAGAGAAACATTTTCTCTGAAACAAACATCATCTTCCGTGGCTTCCATGGCTGAAGTGCATGGCCACAGTATTCTCACAAGCAGGTACCACAAAGACTTTGGGTTTTGCCTGTACAATGCTTTCCACCTCACAGAACAGTTCTTCTGTGGTAAATGAAATTGCTAAGAGCTTCACAATATTTTGTTATTAAAAGAAGTAGAGCACTATCACTTCAGTACAGTTATCTGCAAGGGTTGCACACTTCTGTCTGTATACAGACATTATAAATCACACAACTCATATTTGAATTTCTTCCATCAGATATACTAAGCAGAGAGTTTAACCTATTAATGCTTTTCATTAAGCCTTTTAAATTATCCTTCATTGCAACAAAACTTGCAGAAACACTACTCTAATCCAGAGTAAACCCTTTTGTGCCCTCAATCTCATGCCTGTAAGACTTGGTAGCAGTAGGATTGCTCAAGCACAACAGTTTCTTCAGCTGTAGAATATCATCATGTTACAAACACTGACTAACAAAGAACTAGCTTTTCAAGACAAAGAGAGACTATGTGTAAAATAAGCAATAATTCACCTGAATCAAGAACATTATGTATTTATTCCAGACCCAACATTTACATCCAGAGTTGTAAATAAGTGCTAAGAATATCTCTTTAGTAGTCTATTCTTAACATACTTTCTTTCCTGTTACACATACAGTGTAACATTTTTGCTACAACACATTCTAAATGATCAAAATATTAAGTTTTTGGTGAGCAAACAGTGCATAACAGTGATAATAGTTTCATGGACAGAATCACTGAAAAGTTAGATCACTCTTCTGTACAACTAGAAAAAGCTGAAAAAGCACCTAGCTTGCAGCCATGATATTCAGTTAGGGAAACTCATTCATCTTACATAGAATTTCCTCAGGAGTAATGTCTACAGACCTGCCAGGCCCAGCAAACAAGGGTATTTGCTTCAGCTATGACAGAATTTCACACTGTACCCTTTGCCAGACCTACTCCCACATTTTCAACCAAGCTCACTAGTCTAACAGAAATATACCATCTTTGTCATCCCCTTTTTCAAAAATGGCCTTTCAAAACACTCAGCATGTTGTTACCCCAGATCCAGTTCTTCTGTAGTATTTGTCAATCCTCTAGAAATCAGTGCAACCATTCTCATCTCCCAAATAACATCACTCTGTCATATGAAAAAGATGTTGCTGTCTCTAATTATTAATTCTGAGTCACTGAGTCATTGAAATACTAAAAGTCATTGATCTCTGAAACCAAAGATCCCAGTTTTTAGCATACTCCTGGTACTCGAAAGGATACATACATTAATCATTCTGTTAACTCCATTCCTTATTGGTTCTCATTCCAGTACTCAGCACAACATCAAGGGCTTCTCTGAGATGATCAAGCTTGGTGCTCAACCACTCCAATGGCAAATGAAAGATAGCAAGGAATATCTGCTTTTCAACAGCCAGAGGCATGAAGTAAGCTGGTACTTGGTGTTGTGGGATTAAAGAATGAAAAATATTGTATTTAGAAATAGGAGACTGATGGAGGCAAGAGCACAAAACCTCTCTAGTCCTACAATGATAGTGTGAAAGTTGAAAAGAACAATGTGACTGTCCCAGAACTACATTCAACCTGTTCATGCTCTTTGAAGCCACAGGACAATAATCCTAACAATTGTTTCCTTCTCTCAGTACAGAAATGTACTAAATTTCTTTTCTTCTCTGGTTATACATGATGAAAACTAACCTGTTTTGTTAGTCTTGCTTAGGCTTAATTTGTAAAAATAAAAATATAACGAAAACAGACAGTTTTAACATCATTATATCAATTAAACAAGCCTTTACATTCTTTTTCTTTAGTTCATACAAATCACATAAAGACGTTTAGCAGGTTCACAGCCAAAAAAATCCCTGCAAATCTTATTTCACCTCTTCATACATTCCTTCATTTTAACATATACAACATATAACACAATTTATAGTCACTTCATGCAAATGAATATCTTCACACAAAACAATTATTTCATAAAAACAACTTTAAACATCTCTTTCTGCCTGTATCAGACATCTCTAGACACACTCTAGAGTATTTCTAAGATGATCAACACAGCACACCAATTCACCAAATTCACCAATTCAGAAACAGTATCTTATCTGTTCAGCTGCATGTAAGTCACAGTAAGTCCTGCAACCTTCTCTACCTGCCCTAAATAGAGATAATGCCAGTGTTTTTAAATGTATTTTCCCTGATTAAAAAAATAAAAAATAAAATAAAATAAAAAGGTAAGCGTTAATAGTACTGTCCCACTGAACTTTAAGAAAGTCTTTCTAAATCTGCCAAATGCAAGTGCTTTGGGGAACTGTATTTCTTGAACTCAAAGAGTTACATTCTACAGATGTGATGACAGCACAAATATAGAACAAAACCCAGCAGGCCTTGCACAGCTATTTATAGTGCTGGGATTTACCGTAGTGACACCTCCTGGGTTCAGTTACTGAATTCAGGTTTTTAAACTTCGGTGCAGAGATTGCCATTTGTTTTATTCTACCATTATATTCCTTGACTATCAAAGTAATTGAAAAAAACCCCACTCATATTAACTGAAAAGTGTCTATTTAATAACATAATCTTGCAATGAGAAATATTCTTCTATATTCTTCTTTAAATAGTTTTTATGTAACCTGGCTGCTGAGCTAGACATACTGGAGCAAGTCTTCCACCTGCTGGACAAAAGGCAGCACTAAGCTTCCTTCACAGGAAACAGATGCAACAAATGTATGAGAAGGACACAATGACCAAAAATTAGATGTGGGGGTAGGGGGGTAAGCAGCATCAAGGTGCCCTTGTCCAAGAGCAGTAAGCAAATAAAGGTGAAAATGCAGCCAGTCGATTAAAGAGGTCAAGCACTTGTGGCTGAGGAGCAGCAGTTCCACTTTTCCAATATTTCTCGTTTTACAAACTGTTTCTACAAGGCCTCTTTATTTGTGCTTTTACAAAGGACCTTCATACTTGAAAATGGAAATGGAATACTACCAGTCTTTTTCCTTCTGAGCAGCTCTGAGTTGGTAAACTGCCCTAATCAAGCAAGCAGAGAAATTTGCCTCTTTGCGTTCTTCGCCTAGCTCAGTAAACTGGCTAAATCAGAGTATCATGTATTCTGTGATTCTAAACCAGCTGGGCGATTGCCAGATCCCACGCCCTCGAGCAGACTCAGACTGGATGCCAGGCTAAGCACTGAAGGTGTTTCATTCTCGGATCCGGCCGGAGGGAAGAGGGCTCCGCTGTGCTCCCGGGGACAGGAGAGATGGTGCTGTCCCTGGGGGCTGGGGAAGGGCGCGATACTGCCTGCTGGTGAACCTGCATCTCAATAGCACATGGAAAGGGCTTTCAGCAGCCTACAGCTCTGTATCAAACTACAGGGTGTTATCTACTCCTCGAAAGAAACAGGAACATAGTCCTTAGTAACCTTCAGTTACTTCCACCAAAGCTCAACTACTTTTTTTTATTATATAGCCTTGACGCCCGCTCCCCCAGCAGCGTTTTTCCCTGAGGTATTACCTAAGTCTTGAGCAAAGCAAGGATGCAGAGAGGCTGCAGGTTTCCTCTGATGTTCTTCACTCTCCTCTAAAACCCGCATATCATCAAGAGAGGAAAAGGTTGTGAAATTTCTAACCAAAGTTATGGAAAGGTACCTTAAAAAGTCTTACGGAAGCATTCAGAAATCTTAAAGGGGACTAGTGGGTATTAACAATAATGAGAACTGAACCATAATGGGAGCTCTTAAAAATCCTGGAGAAAATAAAACAGTGCCTGCAGCAGCACTCAGTCAATAAGAAAGCTAATAACAGTAATTACATGCTAACTTATGTATGTTTACATTAGATCACGGGAACTAGTTTGATAGGGGTTTTTTTATGTCATTATAAGTCCCGCTGATAGTAACAAAGTGTCAGAGAACCATATCCAGACCATCAAACTAAGGCATTTGCATACTTACTCCACCCATACTCTCATCAGTCATACTGTGATAGCCAGCCAAAGGCCAAGTTGGTTGTGTAATTTCTATCCAAAAGCATTGACCTGTACTTATAAGCAGGATATGCACAACACTATTACAGCCACACAGTATCTCAACATAAATTGTGTTTTCCATGGGAGTCCTTAGGGTCGGTTCTTACCTTCTCCAGTGTAAGAGTTCTGGAAGAAAACAACATAATTAGGGGAGACGTTAAGGCTAGGGAAAAGGCAAATAACAAAGTGTAGTTTCCACTGATACGAGGCCATCAAGATCACGTGGTAACACGGACACAAGGAATTCCATCACATTTTAAGATTAGCAAATGAAAGTCATGCAAAGACAATGACTTCTGCTCTGCTAATTAGAAACACTGAAAAGAATCGTCAAATTAACATGGAGTCTTAGAGAATCCTCTGGCCAGAGGGGCTAGTGTGAGTCTGGGATGTTTAAAAAGAGGAATATGAAGCAGAAAATAAGAGTACAGTAGTTCCATTATCTCTGTGTTTGGCAGTGCTGCATCTCTTTTTTAAAACAAAACATAACTTGTTTTCAAGCTCATATGTTGAAAAGAACATTGATCAACTACAATTACATCAAAAATGTGTACAGGAATGATTCAGAAGTTTGATGGTGCAGAACTCAGAGATTCGACCTTTTCAGCTTAAAAGAGTAAAGCTATAGCAATGATTTGATCATGTCTATAAGTATCCAGATGGAGAACAGTGAGACTACAACATTTTTCAAGCTAGCAGCAAAGATTAAGCAAGACCCAATGGCTGACAGTTTGGGCCAAATATTCAGAAGAGAGAGAAAATAAATATTAAAAATGTCAACGCTTACCTCTTGGTTAAACTTATTTTTTTTCAATACTGAAGGCTAAATATCTAAGACTCTAGCCTTATTCTGATTATTGAATATTGAAGTAATACATATTTTTAAATTGGTGCACTTATCATGTATTATTCAATTGTATATTAGTGTAATTTTCAATAGTACATAGTTTTAAAATGACAATTACATTAACAGTATGAGATTAATCTAATTGTGAATTACGTAAAGCCGTCCTATTTTATTAAAAGAGAAAAATGGTAACAATACTGCAAAAATAAATGGATTCAAGATGCAAATGTCTAGATAAGCAAGATACAGTTCAATTTTTGACCAAAGATTAACAATGTCAAAGAATTGATTGTTTTTGCATAGACTTCTGAAACAAACTATCCTTAGCTATAGATGAAATCTGGAAAATAATACTTCCAAGGAATGAATTTTAATAATAGAAGGGAAAAAAAGTCCTTAGAATAAAACTCTTGGGGAAGCTGAGATAGGGTTTACAGTATGACTCAAAGAAAAAAAAAAAAAAAAGCACATACTAGGAAGAAAACAAGTAATGTAAGCAGATAAACATCCTGATTCACACACCTCAAGTAGCTAAAACTCTCAGTATTTCATTTGCAGAAAGAAAATTAAATATGTAGAATATTTTCATATCTCTTCATGTATGAATATGTGTGCATTAAATGTACTAAAACGCTATTTACTGGCAATCATTTGCATCATTTTGTGAATTCTAAATTAAAGCCAAAACAAAAAGGTTAAAATTAAAATATCATTCCTGTCCTCAAAGATCAATTGTTTGGCCTTTTTTAAACTTCCTGTTTTGCTATATAGGAACTCTTCTTTATCACACTCGATTCACAGAACATGCTATTATTGTTTTGCTTTACTCTCCATCAGCAAAAAACCACTGCACCTGAACAAGACACTAAACCCCTTTTTCCATACATGTTTTCTCACAGAATAAACTGACATCAGTAGATTGTTTGCTTTTAACCCTGACACCCCCCTCCCCGACCTATTTTTGAAACAAATTTTATTTTAGGATGTCCTGACTCTGATACTAAATTGGAAACCCTGGTGTGAATTTTATAGAACACCATTTCCTTTTATAGAGGATGTTCACAGCTAATCTGTCATCTACAGGGCAGACAGAGGCCACAAGGCTAGGAAACCAAGACAGGTGGCCCAGCAGCAGCCTGAAACCTAAACTTTTTCAGTATTTTGTGCTAAATTAAATTTCAGGGAATCTGAGTGTATTCTCATTGTACCATGTCTTATTAACACTAAAATATACCCCAGCTCTGTAGCAGACTAGGCAAAAAACAAGCAGAAAATATTTCTTGCATAACAGTTCTTCCACCCAAGTAAAGGTGGACAGCAAATTCCGTTTCCCACAGATCTTTTCACAAGAAGTTATGCCAGGAAATGAAAAATCTGGGTTTGTTCAGGCTTCTCTCTTTCACCTATGGCCTCAAACACCAGTTCAGCTAGGAGGTGGGTTTTCCCCACAACCCCCCAGAACATGAACGGAGCACCCAAATATACTCGCTCAGTGCATTTGCTACTTCTCTTTCACATCAGCCTCCCATTATACTGAAGGTCTTTATTTGGGCACACAATTTGACCTTGAAGGCATCAGTTCGCAAGTAGAATTTGACTTTGTAGGACTCAGTTAGCAAGTCTTCAGAAAAATGTCTCCCGAAGGCAGTGCTTTACAGAAAAGCAACAGGTTCAAACTTGCCTAACAACTCTGCTGAACTCAAAGAGATCCTGCTAAAGATACAACCCAAAGTAGTTAACTTACTGAAACACATTCCCATTTTGAACATAGTAACACTATTTTATACTGTTATCTTATTAAAGGCAGGCACCAATCTAGCATTTAGGTTTGCAAAACATAGAAAGAAAACATAAATGTCTGTGTTTACGTGTATGTCTGTAAATGGGATCGAAGTAAGTGTGCCGGTGAAAATAATTGCCACTACACAAAATAATTGTTCATCTGCATTATAGCATTTCCATTTATTATCTACAACATATAAACTATTTTACGAAAAAAGATATACACTGCAGACACAGTACAGAAAAGCAAGATAGGATGTGCATTTTGAGAAAATTCCTGGCTTTCTGTTCCTGGCAATTTCTCTGTCTTCCCAGACATGTAAGATAAACATAGCTAGACTGACCTCAGCATTTTATGGTTTGTAGCCCTCAGTCCCAAAATCTGCCAAAATCTACAGGCACAGAGACAAGATATCAAAAATTAAACACAAAATGGTTTTCCCTTCTGCATTTTTCTACACTATTCCATTTGTTAACTGTTTCTCACAGAAGTATTTTTTAATTTGTAGAAGGATTACATTATTTAACTTTCCATTTTTTAGCTTTCTCTAGTTACACCAATTTACTTTGTACGTCTGTCTAGAAAATGCTAAAGCATTCTGAAAATGTTTCCTGTTAATAGTTGTTCAACACTAATTTACCTTCAGATTTTGAATTGGGAGGTCTTTGAATACAAAATTATGAAGTCTGGCACAGATGGAAAAAAAATTTTAGAAGCTTGAGAACCATGACACTTGATCCATAAATGCCAAACTAATAGTTTATTTGGGTTTCTTTTTAATTGTTCCCCCCTCCCAGTGGCCTTATACCCATTTTCTGCACAAACTTCCTAATCCCTTGTTTAAAGTAAAAGTAACAGTTCTACCAATTAAAAGGTTCTACAATGATTATTGATTATTCTATTTGCTGTATTCGGGGCATGCTGTTTTATACGTTGCCTTGAAGCATGTTTTTAAACCGGTTTAATATAATTTGTCAGCAATTACACTCTTATTTTGAATTAGCATGTCCTTTGTTAATTAGAATAGTCCTGTAATGCAATCTTGCCAAGTATTTTAACTCTGGAGTTTGGAAGCCGCTAAAGTATCATCAATTCACAAGTTTCTTAATTTACACCTGCTGAGATAGGATCAGCAGACTTGGGTTTGTTTAAGTGAAAATTTCTGTTTGGATTACAGACTGAAGCTGCCTACTCATGGGCACACACATCGGGATAAACAGCCACCATAGGTGGCCACTCTCCAAACGAAAAACATTACAGAAAGTTGGCTGTACAGATAAAAGAAAATAAATGAAGTTTTACTACAAGATAAGCATTTGCTGTATTTCAAACAATACAACACTGATTTTGTTAAATTCAGCGTTGTACTTCCATAAGTATTATAAAGGTCTTTAAAGATAAGGTATTGTAATGATGTGTCTGCCTATTTGAGAACAGTTACACATAGACCAAAGTTTTCAAAACTGACTAGCAGTTGTTAGCCTATTTGTATCAATTTAATGTCTTACTTCCAAGGGTCCAAGGAGTCATTTTTTGAGAAACACAAATCAGAAAAAAATCATTTCCACAATGTATGACATAAATGAAGCTTAGAGTATTTTAAAATTAAAAGGAACTTCATTTTCAGGTTTCTTATTAACAAGCTTTAACCTGAAGGTTGGTTTTCAGTGAATCTTTTAACAGGAAACATCAAGAAGTCTGATGTTCATCAACTATGAGAAAAAAAAATCAGAACGTAATTTCCAGAAAATATTTTAATGCTGTTCTCTTTTCTTAAAAACTAAAATAGTCAAGACAAAAAAATCACAAAATAGTATTAATTTGTAAGTGAAAGAAGTGGTCAACTACTACAAAGTCAAGAAATCTGCATTAAGTAAAACTTTACATTATATCATTACCTTTTCTGCAAATGCATTTATGATGAGAACAATTAAATTAATTCAGTCTAAAATGTTTGAATTACTCTTAAGAAAATTTACTCCCCATTTACATTGCCTGCAGACTTAAATATTCCATTGTGATTAGCTATGTCAGATACTTGTTTAAATTGTTGGATTTTCTCTAGTATGATTCAACTACCATGTTTGATTTAGAGATTTGCTCCCCACTGCACTGTATTTAAGTAAAATTAGCAGCCAGGAGCATAATAACCTGGCCATGTGAAAGGTTAAAATCAACAAATACAAGCTTTTAGTTGTGAAAACAACCACTAAACCTTGAGGCAAGCCAACAACATTTTCTTCTATTTTCCCACTAATTGAGATCCTCATTCCTAGTCTGAGGTGCATGCAGGTTATCAGGTGTGTATGTGCTTTTAGGATTAGCCACGTTCATGGCAATATGATTAGTTTGAGGACTGGGGAAGAGTTGACACAGTTTAAATCCAGCTTTTCCATAATTTATTTCTCAGGTCACAAAATACCACACAGCCACTTCCTTTCCACTGATTGCTACCTGAACCTTCAATAATACAGCAATAATTATGATTGATGGCTAGATGAGACATCAGTGTCTCTAGTTTTAATAAATACTAAAGTGAATGACTTATCAAAAGTCACCTCTGTTTCTCAATCTAGTCAGAAAGCAGCACTATGGAAAAATTCACAGATACATAAATATACAGTCAAAAACATCTACAATTAGCAGGCTTTCTCAGCAGTGGAAAAGAATTCTAGGGATATGACAGCTTTCCCTGCAATTCACTTCCTATTTTTCTTGAAAAAGAACACTGCTGAAACCATACCTCAAATTCTGTGTTCAGTTTTGGGCCCCTCACTACAGGAAAGACACTGAGGTGCTGAAGGGCACCTTCTAGAGAAGGGCAACAAAGCTGGTGAAGGGTCTGGAGCACAAACCTGATGAGAAAAGGCTGAGGAAGCTCAAGGTGCTTAGTCTGGAGAAAAGGAGTCTCTGAAGTGACTTTATTTAAAGGAGAGTGTAGCAAGGTGGGGGTTAGTCTCTTCTCCCACGTAACAGGACAAGAGGAAATGACCTCAAGTTGTGCCAGGGGAGGTTTGGATTGGATAGTAGGAAAAAGTTCTTCACAGAAGGGGTTAACAAGCATTGGACCAGGCTGCCCAGGGCAGTGGTTACCATCCATGGAGGTATTTAAAAGACATGTAGATGTGGCATTCAGGGATATGGTTTAGCAGTGGACTTGGCAATGCTGAGTTAATGCTTGGACTCAATATAGAAAGTCTTTTCCAGCCTAAGTGATTCTATGATTATAAGGACATGCTGTTCTCTGTTCAACAGCTAGCACTTTGCTCTTAAGGAACTCTCTACAGGAGACTGACAGCTAACAGAGGTATGAAGTTTCATTTAATTCATTTAATAGGCACCAAATTGTAAAAAAATAATTATCCCCTAAGTTTTCCAGTTAAGCTGCAGCAGAGGAAAAAATATAAAAGAAAGGTGATTTTTTTAAAAATATCTTAATACACATACATACACACTTCTTTCCACTGTAATACGCATGGAAAACTGTAGTCTTGTGATACATTTGCTCCCGAAGTATTTCCAAATATCATAACTTCTCTGAAGTAGATATGACTTGAATATTATTCTCTCTTCACTTAAACCTCTGCCTTTCTTCAACAGGCTTTTCCCAGTCACCTGTTATGGCTGGTCTCTTAATTGCAATCTCAGTTGAGGGGCTTTAACACTGTACTTAATGATACAGTATCTAGTGTGGGGCTATCTTCCAGTTGCCCTCTTCCACAATGCAGATGATCATCTTAAAACAATTAGTCATGTTATATGAGCAAAAAATAAAAAATCCAAGCCAATTTTTTGGACAATGTCCCACACTGTACAAGGACATATGTAAATTTAGAGTCTGATCTTCACTTTACAAAAATTTCACTTTAAATTTGCAGAAACAACCATACTGTATATGACTCTAACTTTCAGGCCACACATTACTGAAATTAATGAGTTCAGGTTCACTCTAAGGACAAGATGTGGCCCTGCATACATGACTTGTCATCTTAATGAAAATATTAATATAAAGATATCCATGTAAATTGTAAAATGGAGTCATGCAGAGCATATATTGCAGGAAGTGATGAATAGTTATTCAGCAGCATGTGGCACTCTCTTTGAAACACTATGTGACCTATTTAATAAACTAATCTCTGACAAATCTACATCACCTCATGAATGACAGTACATTCTCTTACATTGCCAAGAGTAGGTGCCTGTTCCTGTGCAGATGTTCTCAGGATGGGTAAGAGAATGTGGGATAAATGATGGATGAAATGAGGAAGATGTCTGAGGGGGCCGAGCACCTTTGGTTAATTTAAAAGAGGAAGTGAAAAGGGAGGTGGTGGAGTCATTTATTGTACAGCTGGGTGAGAAGAATGCCCTGAGGAGCCAATAGATAGGAATTCCATCTGGTATTTAGTTGTACCTAGTTCAGTTCTTTTCCTGCATGATGTTGTACATCATTCCCTCACAGCTGGGATCCAACTCAAGAAACAAGTTGTACCTGCTGTACCCTGCTGTACAGTTGTACCTGCTGTACCCTGTTAACACATTTTGAGAATGTGCTGTTTTGTTCATAGAGTACCAAAACGCATGTTATGACAACCTCTGAAATATTATTTGATCACATTTACCATATCTTATATTGTGAAAGCAATTGTTTACATCTAGAACAATTCTTTTTGCTTTGGAAACACTAATGGTACTTTATTTATGTTAAGGGTAAATAAGTCGAGATAAATAATTTTGCTTTGTGACCAAAGAGAACAGCTGATTACCAACCTTTCATTTGTAACCAGAAATTGAGCCATCACTCTCTACTCACACACCATGTTTTCAAACTTCTACCCCCACCCTTAGTTATCTCTATCTTTCTTCAAGTGTGGTGTGCAAACATAGATGCAATACTCACCTAAGATCTCATAGCTACTTCTTATTGTGAAATAATTGTAACACACGTTCTTCATGCCTGCCAAGAGGACCTCTTTTTTTCACAGCTGCTTTGCTGACTCAGATCATTAGCAATGTCATGGAAAAAGAAAGAGATTAAGGTAATGTGTTTTATTTTACAGTGCACGGGAACATAACTGCAGTCAGTTACTATGTCTCAGCTGAGGTGCAGTAATTCCCCACTAAGGAACAGCAACTTCTCAAACTGTTCTGACTGAACCACTCATAATGCAGAGTATTCTGTTGGATGAATGGCTTGGTCCACATGCCACGGTTGCCTTAAGATTCTCTCCCTTCTCTTTTTTAACAACATTCGTAAAGGCAATTATTCTTTTATTTATATTTGTGCTTTCCTTAATTGAATTTCTTCTTGTTCTTATCAGGATATTTCTCCAAATTATCAGGATAATTTTAGTTTCTATTCTCATAATTCATAATGTTTTCAGCCCTTTCCTGGTTAACAAAATCCAGATTGTTTTTTTTAGTAGAGTCTGTAGTCTATGCATCTGACTCATCATTAAAAGTAAAAAGTAAATGGGCCTGTATAAGGTTTCAATCTGAAAGAACTTTTCCATTTATAGGAAACTTCTTAACTGTGATTTAATCTGGACCATGCCTCCTCAATTTAAGTGAACATAACATACAACAACATTGAAAGTTTTATTATCATCAAGGTATCTATACTGCTTCTTCCTTAAACACTCAAGCACTTACTCTGCTAAAATGAGAAATCATGTTGAATTGTCAAAATTAGTTTTTGAAAAATCTGTTTGTTTTCATTTAGTTTCTTTATCTTCACTCTACTTGTAATGATAATTGTTTAGTTTAACATCTTTCTGATTATCAAAGTTAGGCCAAATGATTTGCAACCCTCCAGGTCAAGCTTTCTTAGAGAAAAATACTATATTTGTCCTTTTTCATTCCAGGTAATCATCACTGTTGTCAAATGGAATGCCATGATTATTCTTATTAAGTTACCTCAGGTTTTTACGTTTTTCCACCATTGGTTTCCACCAGCTACAAAATCATTATTTTTAGAAAATTGGAGACTGGATGGCTATCATTTTTGAAAATTTGACTAAACCTACTAATATAAACCAAATAATTTAAAGGCCTAATGCAGACAAATCTAATTGTCTAATTACCTGCCCACTTGAATCATTTCTCCCTTCAGTTCTTGACTACTGTTATTTTTTGCATTAGTTGTCCTTCTTCAGTGCTTTGTATTCAAGATGCCATAATAACAGTGCAGTGCTTCAGAGGATGGTCTCCTTGGTCCTGCAATAAGAGGAGAGAAAACTTGTTTGACCAAGGAGTTTTCCAGGCTGAGTCACTCATGGTTAAAACTGACACTGTTAGCCTTCCTGCTATCAAGAATAACAGGAGTAAACTTTAGAAATCAGTTTCTCTTGCTTTAAAGTAAGTCATGAGAACTGATGGAAGTTACAGATACTGGAAAATATCTGTAATTCCTGGATATTACTCTAATTCTAACTTAGGAAGTATGAAGAGTGGTTTGTTTATATGGGACATCACAACACATTGTTATTCATCACTTGGCACAAAAGTGAGCTTGGAATCTTTCCAGGAAATCTACAAACTGGAGTAAATTTACATAACACTTGAAACAGATGAAGAGGCAACATCAGAAATGGAGCTTTATCTAGCCCAGACACTGGCATTCACTCCCAGGTTTTAACTTAGGAACACTTCAGATCTATGACAAATTTAGCTCCAAAAGGAGCTACTTATGATGCATGAGCAATTGCATACTCCAGCCAACATGGTGCTCTACAGGGATGACAGTCTCCAACAAGGTCCTATGTGATATCTGCCAGCTCTCAAGTTTAGAGAAGTATAACATTATATGAAGGTATTCGAGGCTCAAAATCCATCAATTAAAATATATTGTAAACTTTGAATATTTCTCAGGCTGCAGATGAGAACATAGCACACCAGAATGATTACAAACTTTTCCAAAACTTAGGTATATGCCTTATTGCTAATGTGAGTTCAAAGATAAAGGCAATCTTGCTGTCATCTAGCTACAAAATATTTTAAAATTCTATTCCTTCCTGAGATGCACAGTTATTTTATCCCTAGCAGAAGTAAAGATTCTCTAAGTTATTAATTAAAAAAAATATCAATAGAAAGTCTTAAAAAGCATCTGAAAAGACTAGTACATAACACCACACATATTTTCCTAAAAAGACCTCCTGTTAAGCTACTCTCTATGAAACAGGAATACAATTTTACATGTGATAGGAGATCATAAGAAAAGTCTGTTGTCTTTTCTTTCAGCTCTTTAACCTCAGTAAAATCCAAAAAATTTATGTTGACAGAAAAAAAAAATAGAATGCTTAAAAAGTTATCTAATAACTTTATGAAACATATATATTATTGTTACAGATCATCTTCATTGTGTTTCAGACTCTAACACAAAAAGTGGCATCCATAATGGCAGCACCACTATTAAAGAGATAAGCAATAAACTTCTTTAAAAGCAAAATCTATGCACTTGCCGCTACCAAGTACAGATGGCAACATGTTCTGAAGGTATTGAATGGAAAAGTGAGTGATACAGGAAACACAGCAATGAAGAGAATAAATCTTTGCTTGAATGAGACTGCTTGGTTTCCATGTTGCAGAGGTGGGGAACAATGTAGGTTACACTACAGAAGGAATCACGCGAATTTCTAGTATTTCATTTAAGGGAAAATTCTAATCTTATGTGAACTTCCAGCTACACTTGTCATTAGCAGATCACAACCAAAGGACACTAAAAGCAGCCAATACTTCCCCCATGTAAGACAAATTCTTATCAGTGTAAAGTGAAAAGCTATGGTACTAACATAAATTCAAACTAAAATATAATAAACAAATGGATTGTGGATGATGAAGGGAAGTTAACTGCCCTGTTAAAGTTTTGGATTTGTGTAGTTATTTCGAGTACTCCAGTCAGGTGCACAGCAAATTACATGAAGGTTGTTCAGGAACAGTAAAATGAAAAATCTTGCCCAAGGATGTGTGTTGTAGCTAGCAACTGTTAGACAAATAGAGGAAACAGTACAATTATGTCAAGGTTGTCAGGGAACAGAACAAGCCTGAACATGTTAAGTTCTGTTACTGCTGAGGGCAGCTTCTCTACAGCAGTAAGTCCATATTGACTGAACTATTCACAGATCACATATTTTGACAGCAGTAAGTAGTCATTCTGAATTACTTTACATATTCCAAGTCAATCTAGATACCTCATCCTGGCTGGCAGATATATTAAGGTTGTTAGGAATGCAAAAATATTCATGTACAATTTACCCATAGAAAAGTTTCAGGTGTCTGTCACATCAGCTTTTTCAAATTCTGCTAAAACTTGAAAGTTATCCATAAATACTCTCTGCTTCTAAGCATAGATTGCAGGTTTTTTACAAAGAAATCTAATAATTAATAATAATATCTAATCTAAATCATAATTTTCATTTGCAAAAATTAAGAGTATACTGCAAATTGTTGTCAAGTGTTATTTACACTTTTTCAACCATCTAGTGGTCATGTTAGTCATGTTTCATGGCAAGGCTTCCCCTGAAGGCAGTTCACATCACCCTAACTACACTTTCAGCATGAAGCTTACAGAGGGGAAGCAGTCATTCAGGCTTCATTGTGCATATTTGATTTTTTTTTTCTCGTATGAAAAAGTACAATAGATGGTTGTAAGTTCCTTTCCACATGTTTAAGATGAGCAAAGTATGAAGTTGAATTAGTAACAGCAATTTTCATTCCAGAAAAGTTACAAGGAGCTGCCTTTTGCTACACTGGTACGACCACCCAGCATAAGAGCTGCAGAGATCCAAACCCTCAACAGTACTTAGATACTTCTCTGACAGTTTTGTCAACACAAATAGGCTGAAAGCTACCCCTCAGATGCCACTTGAAGTGTTAGGCATTTGCATGTCTACCATGAGTCACATCAAGTTCCTAGTGTTGATACAAACCAAAGGCAGACAAGTTACTCCAGCTATAGTTCCATGAACACCACTGTGAAATCAAAACTGGAATAAAACAAAACAAAACAAAACAAAACAAAAAAAAAAAAATAAATTAGTAATTTAACTTGGAGCAGTGTCATCTTGAAAAATGATGGAATAACAATCTCAGATTTGTCACTCGGTGTAAAGCCAGGACACAGGATTTTCGAAACAAGTGTTTTCTTCTTTTAGAAGCGGTGCTCTGAGTTTGACCTCCTTGCAGCAAACTTTTATTTAGATCTTCTACTTGCCATCTTGACAAGTTTCTAAGAAGGTGTTTCACTGAGTGACAGGCTGTTTAAGAAAATTGTCTGTCCTGAGATTAGATACCTCTGGATGAGGTTTTTTGTAAGTTTTGGGGGAAAAAAAATTACGTAAGCTTACTTATAAAAATATGCCACCCCACTTGGTATAACAAACCCATGTGGACTGAGGTACCTATCCTTCACACTAATGATTCAGAGTATAGATGATGCTACACTTGCTAGGAAGTTAGTAGAGCATGCTTTAGGTGCTGTAATTGGAAATCAGACTCTTTTCATGGATGAAACACACCTACCTCTGAGACTTCCTTACTCAGAAATAGTTGAAGGAGATGATCTTTTTCAGGCATTTAAATTTATGGCAACAAAATAACAGCCTTGTTATTTTCCACAGGTCCTGTGGGGCTTTCCATACTATACATGAATAGGTACAAAACAGTGGGTTATTCCCTGAGACATTACTATGACCTATTCAGGAACAGCAAAATAGATCTTATCTCCTTTTTTTCCCCCCCCTCAGGTTTGTAGGTGGGCTTCTTATTCTGCTCTCTAATAATATTTGTAGTGAAATAGTTTAGATAATTCTGTCAACAGCACTTGTATCTTGAAACATTCTGCATTAAATACCTCTCTACTGGTTTAATCTGTAATTCCAAATCAGTGTTAAATTATGTCCATTCTTTTTAGATCAAGCCCAGGTGTGCTGGTTTAAAAGTAAACTGGTGGGAGAAATGAACCCAGCTCAAGAGAGATTACAAGTCATTAAAAAGAGAAAAACTGGTTCTGACCCGCAAAAAACAGATGCAGAACTCAGGACCCTGGGACATGAACAGAATTGTTTTCATCAGCCCCTGTGCTGAGCACCACATGGTCCCCCTGGGTGCAAAGTAAAAGGAAACCTGCTGATGAAGATGATGATTGCAGTCATATCGAGTGGCAGTCACAGTCCTGTTGAGGTTCTCATTCTCCTCTGGATACGACAAGTGGTACCATCAGTCCCAAAACCCAAAGATTATGTACGCTCAGGTTCAGATGGGAATGCCCAGTACCTCCCTTCAGGGTGAGGAGTTTCAAAAATGGATGATTTAACTATGTGAGTCATGGGATATTTTGGGGATCTTTGATGGTCTAGGTCATTGCATCTGCCTATTATACCAGTCCCCAATGGCCCATTAGCATAGATGACCACTCAGTCTGTGTGTGAAGATGCTAATGTCCAGGGGAGTTACCACAGCTGAGTCACAGGTGTGAAGGCAGAAACATTTCCCTATCTCACAGGGTTCTTTAACACTCAGCTTGTAGCCTGAGGAGTCAAGTGTGCCCTGGGCAGCTGCTGCAAATGATCCTTTATTAACAGCTCATCAGAAACTACATAGAGGGTGTAGAACACACAGTACTGGTTATACCTACATAGTGATAAACTAGTCCCAGCCCCTGTAACTAGAAGACCAGGACGCTGTGATTCAAGGTTCTTATATCAATACTACTGAGTATTTTTGCAATATTACACTTTCAGGTATCATACCCAATTCAAAGGTATGAAAAATTCATATATATTACATTTTTGTGATGCCAAATCTGCTTCATCTTGCTTATGGAAACCACTCAATGTCTTCATTGTTGATTTTGCAAAAGCAAAATTACCATACATTGACATATAGAAAGAATACACATGTAATCAAGGAAACATATGTAGCTTAGTTCCCAGTTCTTGTAGAAGTGATACTTTTCATTAAAATAATAAAAGTATAAAACTAAAACCATGACTATGTAAATCTGACTCTTCCTTAGCCATTCTCCAGTAAAACTAATCTGTGCATTTGAAACCAGAATTGCTATTGCATCAAAAAATTCAGGTCCATAAATTCATAAATATTGGTTCACCTTTCCAGTTAATTTGAACACAACCTTTAGCCACAAAAGCATAGTCTAATATTATCTTTCTTCAACAGGGAACAAATTTTTGTTTTAAACAGGATGTGTGCAGGGTAAATTTTGTTTCTAAATGGCAATAACAAGAACCTTTAATGTAAATCATACACTGTAAAGTAATTCCACAATGCCTTGGAAAGAACCCAAGACTTGCTGGTACCTAAATATATTCTCTATGGGTAAATGGAACAGTCACTCACAATGTGAACAATAACTATATTCCCCCAATAATGCATTTCACAGAGTATTCCATAGGGTTTTCTGTCTGATAAGGAAAAAGATGAAGTTTTCTCTGAACTGCTGCTTATTAAAATGCAGAAATTGCTGGAATCCTATTTTTTACTACACAGTAAAAATTTATTTTGATGAAGAACTTTTTTTTACAATCTTACTTCAGCATTTTTCAGTGTCAGACATGGATTAATTTGTATCACAATACGGGTATGATATAAAGAAGAATTTTTTAATAATGAGGGCATAGCCATAACAAAAGAGCCTCAGGAGCTCAAAAATTTTTCCTTTGTCACTGTCCCATTACAGGTGAAAAACATTCCTAGAACAAGTGTTCTGGAAGAGTATGAAAACATCAGGAAACAAACTTGACACTGCATCAAGTTTCAGATATTTACTGATATCTCAAATGACATTTCTACATGTGCTTTAAAAATGTACTGTATTTTTCCTCAAGCTCTTCAGTTTGAAAGTCTTTTTAGTGAAAGATTCATCACATACATTTTAATATGTCAGGTGACACATACCATAACCTTTGGGTATTTCAGTTTCTTTACCTTGAAAGTTCAAAACTTACATCATTAATATTTTAAGACCTGTGGCAATTCCAATTTGTAAAGATACATACAAGTTATATTGCTGATTTAATTAAATCTAGCACAGATACCTTAGAACCACATTTAATCTCAAAACAATATAAAAGGGTATTCTACAACATACTACCAGGACAGTAAGACACAGTGAGAAATCCCCTGTCTCTGCATTACCATGTGTTCATTTAATTAAACACATTTGAAATCACTGGGGTAAGATGAAGTGCTTATTTGTAATTTACCTGACAAGAAGTATAAATTAGACATTATTTAGGACTATTGAGGCAGTTTTCACTGGTGTCCACCCAAACCTCCAGGCCCCCACCTTTCTCAGAGGGAAAGGAAAAGGAGGAAAGGCAAGAAAATAAAAACTAGCTGAGAGATAATGGCAAAAGAAACTCAGAGTAGCTATACACTTAAATTTATTACTAACAAGATAAGAACTAAAATTAAAAGTAATAAAACTAAAAAGTTAGAAATAAATCAGTCTTAAGAACACCCCTCTCCTCCCACTCCTCCCTCTTTCCAGCAGTCAGAGAGCAGGGAATGGGAGTTTTGCAGGTGGTTGTTGTTGCTGCCATTGCTCTTGTCCTGTGGGTCACTCCATGGGGTGCAGTCGGGTCTCAGCACCCCGATGGTCCTCCGTGGGCTGCAGGCGGACAACCTGCTCCACCACGGTCTTCACCACAGTCTGCAGGGGGGCCGCAGCTCTTAGTCCTTCTCCTGCTCCCATGGGGTCTCTCCCACAGGAGATAGTCCTCAACAGACCTCTCCAACGTGAGTCCTCTCTCCAGGCAACACTTCTACCAGGGGAAAAAACCTGCTTCCACCGTGGGTCTCCTTCTCCAGGAGTCATGGCTGCAAGTCTCTTCCAGGATCTCGCTCCATCCTGGGCCTCCCACAGGGCAACAGCTCCTTCAGGCATCCACCTGCTTCTCCGTGGGCTGCAGGGGCTTCTCCGCACCCCAATGGATCTCCATGGGCTGCAGGGAGTGGGGGGAGTGAAATAGCTTTCAGTCCTACCCCCCACCTCCACCCCTGCTCCAGCGTGGAGTCCCTCCTTTGCCTCCTCCTGCTCCGACCTTGGTCTCTCTCACTCTGCATTGTTATCTCATGGCTGGAATTTTCAACTGCACAACACTCCTAATTCTAAATATGTTATCACAGAGGGGTGACTGTGATTCTTAATTGGCTCAGCTTTGGCCATCAACAGGAAGTCCCTCCTGGACATAGCTGTCATTGGCTCCACAGGACAGGAGAAGCTTCTAGCAGCTAACAGAAGCCATCCTGGAAGTCCCCCACTTCTACTAAAATTCAGCTACAGAAACCCATGACAACTATGCTGCCACAGCTAAATTGTTTCTGCTCCACTAACTATCCTAGCCTTCTCCATTTCACATTACAATTTGTAATCAGAATTTAAATTCAATTTATATTAATGCAGGAATCTTTGCATATACAGACATAAATGTATGGGTTGATAGAATACTTACTAAAATCCTCTTGCTTGTTAATTCATATTCATTTAAGAAAGGCTAAGAATTTCAATAAACAAATCAATAGTATTAATATCTGCAGAGGGAACATTATTGCTGTCACTATATTAATATGGAAACTAATTCAAGCAATGTGGTCATCACAGAACAGCTCTAAGGATTTAATAATAAAATCTAATAAAATTGTTCTATATGTATGATTAAAATATCTAAAAACCTCTGCACCCTGATTTCCAGTTTACCAGGCTGATGCCCTTGGCCATATGACTACCCTTGATTTATCATGCTAGAAGAAAACAAGAAAAATCTCCCTTTTGAGAATTCTAGAATCATGCTCTGATAACCTGAGTGGATTGGGATAGGCAAGACCCATCAGGTTGAAAAGTACACCGTTAATCAGCCCATGAACTCCTCATGCAGAAGCTCCAGGAAAACAGCAATGAACCAGATTGAGGGATACCTCAGAACACATCAGTGTTAAAGCAGTCACTGCACAGGCAAGGCCCAGCCACCCAACAAGGAGCCAGGCAGCCACACAAAAGAGCTTGGTACCCAGGGCACATAATGGAGGTTGTTAACCACATTTCACTTACAAAAGACAATGTTCAGTGTGACCTTTGAATATAGGACAAATTAGAATTCCCCTGCACAGGATGCTTTTTAAAATATTCGGTTTATACTTGAACCAATACATCAGTTAAATGTTCCCATTCCATGGGATATTCCCATTCCTAAATTAGCACCCAAATGTATTTCCACATTATACTCAGATGATTTTGAATATGGTATCAGTGCCTGCAACTAAAATAATCTCAGATTTTCCATTTGAAGAATATAAAGTCAGACTTCTATCTTTAGTGACATATTTGGACCACAAATTTTTCATCCCAGGTAGCTGGCACCAGCAGAATACAGGTTTCAGCTAAGACTGGTCAGGTATTTCTGAAAATAAGGGTAGAGAAAGTATGTTTTTCAATCATAATAAATTAATCTTCAGACCTTTTTGCCATAGTTTTAATATTTAGCCTGGGACAGGCATTCCCTCCATGTCAGAGGTACGATTACTATTCTGATGAATGAAAAGCTGCCCAAGGTCTTCAGTTGAAACTCTACAGTAAAAGCTGTAAACTCAAAAAGCTATGTGGAGCACTGGACCATGACATATTAAGTAGGAAAGCAGGTGAAACAGCTCAAAGATAGAACTACCTCATGAGCTAGCAGCAGGATCCAGCAGTGGAAGGAGAGAGAAAATAAACTAAAAGATGAGGGGTTGCAAGGAGGTAGAAAAGAGGGCACAGTTGGGAGTGAAACAGAAGCATGAGGTACTGGGGAGCAGATGTAAGGATAAAGAGATTGGACAGCTATGAACAGGAAAGAAATAGATGTTAAAAATAAACAAGAAAAAAAGCTATCAATCAAAGGGACAGATTACAGGGTGACTTCAAAGGAAAGAGCATAGCCAAAGCAGGTGGGAGTGGTTAACATGTTACAGCAAATGGAAAACGCTTATGTGAGCAACAAAAGAACATAAACTAGGCAGAGTATAGTAGAAGATTATAGCAAAAGGGAAGATAGAGAAAATAGACGCAAAGTAACAGTTGTCATTCCCAAAACAGGAATTGAACCAAATACACAGCCTCACCATCATTTTGTTGTCCTGTGCTGGTACCTCAAAAACCCACTGACAATGCCTGTTCCTTCATCTTGTGGCAGGTTAAAATACAGGCTCACATAGCAGAGGAGGATAGAGGTTGTTATTTGATGAGGGATTCCTCAGTTGTTGCTTCATTTCACGCAGCTGATGGACAAATTTTTAGGTAGTAATCAATATTAGAAGGTGAACAGCAAGAGTAGAAGGAACCAACAAGAGACCAGATGAGACAGGAAAAGTGTCACTGCAAGATTAAGACAATTTAATGACACTTGGAATAGACGCATTCTATAAAAACTACAGTTCTGTGCAGCAACAGATTTCATTTTAGATTTACTGCATTGCACCAGTCTCTCATTTCACCAAGCAATCAGTTTGGGTTGATGTGTAGAAGCATTGAGCTCTCATAACTGTAACTTGAAGGCAAGAGAAATGCAAAATGGAAAGGAAAAAGTGCTCCAAGTGCTATAATTATGGAGCATTTTGGTTTCAATCGTCATGTATAATTTCTGTTTAGGATAAGGATTTACTGCATTGGAGTTGCATAAAAGAATGTGTGTATCACAATTAATACTCATAACAATATTATTCAGTAGAGATTAGTTACAGCTGCACTAGTAACTTTAATTTTGGCGTTTGTTTCACCATACCTTGGGATTTCCTAAATTGTTTACTTCCCTTCACCAAAGGATTTTTTTTTTAATTTTATAACATTCTTCAGCTAGATACTAGGCTATGGTACTGTACTATAGAGAAGGGGTAAAGACAAACAAAAAAAAAATCATAGGACATATGTAATGAACTAATATAAGAAAAAAAAAAAAGGCAATACAAACAAAAATAGCATTATTTCAATACACCTAAACATCTATTCGGTGTTAAGTGCCAATTTGTTTTTGTTATTATTCTGAGGGATTTTTTTTAACATTTCTGTATTGGTATGAGAAAGCCCCTTATGGGCAGTTTTAGTCATCCATAATTCAAGGAATATGATTACCGTGATGATCATGCCCAAGACTGGTCATCTAGGAACCAAAATTCAAACAATTCAATCTGATCAACTACACAGTCCTCATTTTTGTTAGACTTCTACTAGCCTACAATGTGGAAAGGAATATTGAGCATATTAAAGTGCATGTTGTTTTTAAAACACTAATATATAATCAGTCTTATTTCCCATCTTGCACGCAACTCCCTATTATCAGAAACTTGACACTGGCCTTCACACTTTTTTCATGATCAGGTTGAGAGAAAAGATGTTACAACACTGAGACAATTAATTTCAAATGATTTTTTTCAGTATTACACTTACATGCCGTTAAAAAGTGTCACTGAAGACAGTGGATGTAATCAGGGTTTATTGTGACCTAAATGAAATTGTGTTTTCCAAATTCATAAACCATTATGTGATCCAATAAGTTTTGGCTATTTTTGTTTAAAAAGAGCTGTGTGCCTAATGTTCTTAGAAAACAGTCATAATTTTTATAAAACTAAGCCTGAATTGCACAAATTGAATGATTGCAGGATTTCTCCATCCACAATTTAGTAATCTGATAATCTAATTAAGATAAAGTACACTTACCCAAAAATTGGATATCACTTTTGATCTTCTACTTGCAAGTTAAAATATCTGAAATTCTTTACTACCATTATTGCAGATTAACTCCAGACAGCATCTTCCAAGTGGAACACATATCAGAAAAGTTGACAGTTTCATGCTTACCTGGTTAAGTGTTATGATGAGAACAAGATGCGGTTGTATTCTTGCACTGGCAGAAATGTCACAATAGAGCAGTACAGCAGAACAAGCTAAAGACCTCTCCTTTTACTGGACAATTGATACTGGTAATTCAGTGAGTAAGATGAGCATTTTGGAGTGCAGCTTTTTCTCCTCAGCAGTATAAACCTGAGCCTGAACACCACAACACTAAGTGGCATGAACAGACTTGAAGGTAGGTAGCAGAAAGTATTATAATTTAGTCAGCTATGTAAATGAATATAGCCACACCTGGGAACAAACATCTTTAGTCCTGGAGACCATTTTAGAGCCATTGTCGTGGTGAAAGAGTCGAATCTCTATCTCTACACATTGCCTTAGGGCATAACAGATTCAGCATTAGATTAGTCTCACTCAAGGGTCACATGACCAAGAATGACAGACAGACTTAAACATACATTTATTTTTCTGAAATAAAAAAAAACCAAAACACTAAACATCACAACAAAAAAAAATCCCCCAAGATATAGTTAAAAAGACCACTAAAAACAAGTTCTGGGTAAATAATGGTGCTGAAACAGTGCTGATGTTGCAAGAATAACGATAACCTTGTACACGGACACAAGAAAGGAGATGTAAACATTCCGTCACACCAGTCGACGACCAGTTTGAACCATGCTGTTAACCTGTACGATAGCAGCATATTTTCACCCAGACTTGGTTTGCAAAATTGTCCAGAGAAGATTCAAATAAATTACATAAATAGGAGGGGGCGGAGCGTCTCCTTGCCAGTCCGTGCCCCAGCGAGTCCCTCACACATCGGGGTAGCCGCAGTAGTAGACGGCGCTGCTGGCGTCCGACACGGCCGACGTGATGGGACCCGCGCCATCGGGCGCCGCCAGCCCGGCCGCGTCGTGGCCGGCGAAGGGCAGCCCCAGCTCGGGCTTGCAGGCGTAGCGCAGGTACTGCTCGAACTCGGTGCG
>VXAU01003153.1:297892-309155 GCA_013399695.1 Formicarius rufipectus | reverse complement strand
GGACCTCGAGCCCCCTCCCCTCCCAGGTGGGCGCGACCCGCCCGCCGGTACCGCCTCCACACAGGGACTCCCGGATCGACAGCCCACGGGACCCCCGCTCCCTGCGGTCCGCCCAGCTCCTCGCTCTCGCGAATTCGCCCGACGGGACCCCGCTCCTGCCCGCCCGCGCTCACCCAGCATCTTGCTGAGCTCGGCGTTATGCAGGTCCGGGTTCTGCTGCGCCAGCCGCTTGCGCTCGTCCTTCGCCCACACCATGAAGGCGTTCATGGGACGCCGGATCCGCGCCTCGCTTTTGCTCCGGCCGCCCCCCGTCCCCGACGGCGCCGCCTCGCTCTTCGCCTTTGCTTCGCCCAGCGGACTCAGCGACTCTGCCCAGGGACACATGGCCGGCATCATAATGGGCAGCGAGCACCGCCCCTGCGTCTGGTCGTCGCTGCTGGCGTAGCCCGCATCGGGGCTGCTCATCTCGGGACGGCCCGAGCCGCTGCCACCGTCAAGGTCGAGAACGCCGGCGGAGACACAAAACCCACTGAGCACTCGAGCTCTGCTCACTGCTGCAGGGACCGGCCCCCGCGCGGCGCTATTTGAGCTGCGGCGTGGCCAATGGGGCGGCGGGGGCGGGCGCGGAGCTGGACGGCGGCGGTGGCTCCCGCTGCGCTGAGGGGCGGCTCCCGGGGCTCCTCCCGGCGCGACGGAGCCCGGCACTTCGGCATGTCGTGGGGTCCGGCGCGGGCAGTGCTGCCCCCTCCCTTGTGGGACCGGTGGGGGTGTCTTTTGGGCGACCGACAGCGCATTGGTAAGCGGCATTCGGCTTCAGCCCTACTGTCAGTGACAGAAGAGACCGGCACACCGAGGCCGTGCACTGCCGTCTTGACCCCCAGGCAGACACGCATCTGGACAACACCAGAATTGGTCATCCCTGAGCAGAGCAGAGACGAAAGGAGTGAAAGGGACGGATTATTTCTATTCGCGCCGAGATACACCGAGAGACATAACCGTCTTCCTTTGTAGGCAGACTTGGAATGTAGCTTCGGAACAATAAACCAAGTTTTAATCTGTGTCTCACACTTCAGCTTCTTACCTTCTAGTGCTACCTTAGCGTATTTCACCTCGTAAACCCATGAAACATTTAACCTGCGTGGGTCAGGAGGATACTGAACCCAGAGTAAAGCCTATGAAATATATCCTATTCCAGTTTTTCATAGTTATTAGTAAAGCCATGAGGTGTCTGTCAAAAGTGAAAATATTTATTGTATATAGTTATTATTTATAAGTTGGACTTTGAAGTATGTACTGCTTGTTGTATTGCCTTATCATGACTTCTCTCATTTGCCTGAATAAATAAACTGTAGTACAAACAGCTGTTTGTAAAAAGTCCACCACTTCAGAATGAACAGCAATTCTATCTCAATATCATTTATGTTCTTCTTTGGCATACAAACTAATGTAAAATACGACGTTTTAACGGGCGCTCTGGTTAGTATTTGCATTGTTATGTGGTGCTATTAAATGCATCAATGCTTATTTGAGAAAGCGCTAAGCTTTAAACTGAAGATCAAAGAGGTTTATTTGGTTAAGGACACCTTTGTTTGGGTAGCCACTTCGATCAAATAAACCAATATTGTAAGAATTCTCGCTGAAATTAAATGAATGAAGCCAGACTCACCATTAACTTATTCTAACACTGAATTTCCTGTTTCGCACAACGGTAAACCCTCCTTCTTTACACTTGACAGGTAGTAGATATCCTAAAAAGAAGAAAAAAGCAGGGGAGAACGGCAGTTGCCCGGGACTAAGATCGGGGAAAACAATTCTCTAGGCACTTCTGCATTCATGCTTTCTGCTCCCGTCTGATTTTTAAAGATTATAAACAAGTGATAGTTTCGACCC
The DNA here is from genome assembly GCA_013399695.1 of Formicarius rufipectus. NCBI lineage: Eukaryota > Metazoa > Chordata > Aves > Passeriformes > Formicariidae > Formicarius > Formicarius rufipectus. The sequence continues at coordinate 307,265 of VXAU01003153.1, read as the reverse complement.
TAATGGTATACTGTATTTACCTCTGTTGCGAGGAGTTGAAACCATTGCCAAAAGACGAGTATCTGCCTAAATCAAACCAAAGAAAGGGTCTTATATTTTCCCCCATTCAAACACATGCTCTCGTCCGACATGAGAGGCAGCAACTCAAACTACCCCGCTTTTTTCCCCCTTGTATTAGATGCTGTATAAAGCAGTGGAGGTGAAAACAATGAACCTACATATACATGTCCAGAAATTGATCTTATAGTAGCATATAATAACACCATTCCTGCAAAAGTATATTACATTTAAAATTGACTGTAAAATTAATCAACTTGGACATACTGCTCTTGCAAAGCCTACCATCATCAGACAACCGGCGACAACCAGGAAAGCTCGTTAGGATTAGAGTGTTTTTTTCCCTCTTTTTTAGTACAGCGCCTTTGGGACACCACCTTGGGGCGTACCTGCTTAAGGCTGGTGTGTTTGTGGCTTTAGTTTTATGGCTGAGGTTGTGACATTTCCCAACCCGACGTGCCTGGACTCAGAGACCTCAATTCCAGGTTGGCTGCCCCAGGACTGATTAAGCACCGAAGCATGGCCGATACCCAGAGAAAATTCTGAATTAAACAGTATCCGAATAGTGTTTGAAGAGAATTCATGCAGCAGGAAAGTATGTGTAGTTTTCCCTGCAGACAACAGAATACTCAGCTGAGGTGATAAGCAACATGACTTCCAAGCAAATCAAACCTCAAGAAGGCAACAACGAGCTGATCTAAGAGAGCCAGTCCGTTTCCATTGATTTCCAGAGCAGCTCCCTGCTGACGAGGCATTACTGACTCGGACAAGACTGACAGACTAGGAGTTTAAAGCGGGGGAGAGAGTATTACCTTTTTTTTTTTTTTTTTTTTTTAACCACCTGATCTTTTTAAAACCTCAAGTTTCCCCTTCCACTCTAACTTCCAGAAACATTTTGTGCTGAAAAAGTTCAGCGAGTAGAGGGATTGCTTGAAAGTAAGGCTTACAGCAATTTTTGGGGCTGTCACTTTCAGAAGAAAATGTTTTTCTATATAATGAACATGAGGTAATAAACTAAGCAAACTGTCGCTGACTTTGTTTGGGAGATTTGTTGAAACTGTTTCTACAGCTCATTGATCTGCGATCAAAGAAAGAAAGGTGTGTTTTGAATCTAAGCCGAGAAAGTAAAAGCTTCCCGATTTGTACAAAAAATTATGGCAGTTTGTAACCCCTTCAATAACCCTGGTCTCATAGATAGATTGTCTCACCTCTTTTCTAACTTTTTGTTTTGGCTGTTTAGGTTTTTTTCTAATTGCAACTTGAAAACACAGCTCTGCCTCCGCCTCCAGTAGCGCTCTGTGCTTAGAGCTCGCTTCGAGCTTCTTCTGACACTCGTGAAACCTTCGTGGTCGCACGACTCCTGGGGTCATTCGTTAACTTTCCGAAGCTAACAATGCCGCCGAGAGTTCATCCTTCTGATTTATTGACCTTTTAAACCCGCCGGTACAGAGCACAGGGGCGCGGAGCGGGAATCCTCCGGCGAGAGATGTGTTTCTATTTCAGGTCCATTACAGAATGCGGTGTTGGAAGTGGTGCTCCCAGCGTTATCAGAGCCGACCACAAATGGCACATGAAAAGCAGCAAACATCCGGAGAGTTTCCTGCAAATCGAGCAGTTTCTCAAGACAAGAGTCTTTCTTTTTTTTCTTTCTTTTTTTTTTTTTTTTTAAACGTGTATTTAAGGGCAGCACGCTTTGCCTCTTTAAAGCAGTTCAAAACCACTAAATGAAAGCAGCCCAGCCCGACAGCGTTGCATGGTATAAGAAATCTCCCCGAATGAAGACTTTTCGGGACTTTGTGTTAGGAAAGTGAGTGGATTGCAAGGACCCTGCTCAGGGATGACACGTTATTGAATGGAAAAAAAAAAATCAACCCCCAACAGAAACTGAAAAAGTCCCTTTCAGAAAGTCTATTGAAACCGCATTAATTACTGTATAGCAAAATAATAGTCCCCGACACTAAAAAAATGACTGCCTCACTTTAACATGCAAATTGCTTTCGAGCAAACGCACACAAACCCGAGGAAAGCTTGCGGCTCACGCTGCCCGCACCATCCGGAGCGAGATCGCTTCGGTGGAAACACTTCCCTTCTCCACGGCACGGCCCCGCACAGTGAGCTGCCAGCATCTCTGCGCGGCCGCTTCGAGGGGTGGTAAGCGACCGTGTACCCGCGTTTTATTACTGAAGGGCACCTGGCGGGTAGAGCGGGACGTACGCGACTGTCACTCAGAGGTAAGAGCCTTTTCGCCTCCCGGCGGACACGAGTGGGGTTCCCCCGTCCCAGGTCGCTCGCTCCGGCCGGCAGGTTGGGGGTGAGGCGGCGGTCGTCCCGCGGCCGGCCCCTCCGCTCCCCGCCCGGCCCTTACTGCCGGCCCTTCCCTCCGGGCGGCCCGCATTCCCGCAGCCTCCGCGATATAAGCAGGGCGAGCCCCGGCACCGATCAGACGGGAAGTCTGAAAGGGGCCAGCGAGAAGTGCCGTGAATTTATCTGAACAGGAGCCACGGGTTTAGCCGCAGCCACATCCTCCCCGGGGCCGGTGCAGGGATTGCGGTGAGTGCCTTTGGCCAGGTTCGGTCCTAGGCCTGGCGAGCGCACATAAGGAGGGAGAGCCCTGGACGACCTTCCCATTTCCCTCATCCTTTCTTCTCGGTGCTGGGAAATGCATTGTCTATACATATATGTACAGCCTGGCATCTGTCGCTCCTTCAACTACATAGTGCCATGTACCACGCCCGTGTCACTGCACTGAAGGACTGCCAGAAAATGTCCTTCTTTGAAGCCAATGGCTTTTCAATTAAGTTATTGAACGTTTGCATTAATGCCGAATTCCGAAGGTACACATTCTGGAGGAGCTGCGGCGAAGGGAAGATCCCCCACCATGCCTCCTACTAGGAAGGAGTTAACTCTGCCGCCGACAGGACTGAGTGGGGTTGGCTTTAGTGCGCCTGTAACGCCTTCCCTGCATATCCCTGAAGCCATAAATCAAATGTATGGGAATAAATGGGAAATGACAAGTTTAACCGACATGAGTGCTAGGTACTTCTGTTATACCTCTTTCAGACAAATAATATGTGGACCCAAACAAATACCAGTGAAGTCAATGGCAAATGCTCCTGAGTTTAAATGATACTGAAATTACACTATTTCCACAGAGGAAGCCTTAGAAATGGCACTCTTCTCAAACTGCTAACAATGTAATATAGATCCAAGGTTCATTACCCATTATATTCATAAATTTATCTACTCCTTTAGTATAAAGATCAATTAATGAGACTGGGATCACAAAACTGTTGCATTTTCCTCTGTAAAATAAAATTCCAACAGTTTGATTACATGAGTTTCCAACTTCTTTGCAGATTTGGTGCCGTTCTGCTTGAAAATGAGTTGCATAGGACCATGAAGCATTACAAGAGCTGGGACCAGGTAGAACCCCTCCTACACTTGAATTTCCAAGAACAGAAGTCCTGTTAGTTTTCATGTGAGTACATAAAAGTGATTAAAAAAAAAAAAAAAGTAAAAAAGAATGCTTTATACAATGCTGGAGCCACTCCAAGAGATCAGGATCTGAACTGAACTAAACAATTTGGCTTTGCCTCTGTTTGTATTTATGCTGGCTTTATGTCAGCAGAGCTATTGCTAACTTGTACTACAGTAAGATTTATTCTGACATGCTAGATGCTAAAATGATAGCTTAGTGAAACACAAGTCATGCAACTGTACAATTACAAGGTTGATCCCAGTTGCACTGAAGTGAAATAAACTTCTTTGGCATCACACGGCTCCCAGAGTATCCTTAACAAGGGCAGAAGAATGAATGTCATAGATATTCTTTAAAAGGTATGCTATGCTACTACACATAATTGTACTGCAGTATTGTAATATCTATCTCCCTATATATTTTTTAGTAGGCATCAATATTTCATAGTAATTTAAAAGTTTCAAATTCTTTGTCCTTAGCCAGAATAAAATGGTTGCATTATATAAATGAGAAAGTAGCTGGGCTTGGAACTGCCAACATGCCAATTACTTACACTCACAGAAGAGATGACCTGGTATTTTAACGTATGGAATTAATCCTGTGCTACCTGTTTAGCAGAAACATGTTAGTAGTACTAAAAAAATTACTAATGATGATTAAATCCAAATGTCAACAGCTTGCCATCTGCAGTTCTGATGAATCAGCAGTGATGAACCCGTAAGATCAGAGAGAAGTTAAGAATGGATTTCAAACCTCAACAACACTAGAGATGAATAAATCTTTCTTCCTAGATAGAAAATATGATACATTTATTTTAAAATAAATTCATATTCCCTGAAATTAGAAGTCATGGTAATGTTGTTTAAAACTATCTGTTCTATTACCTGACCAAAAAGGGCATTCTTTATAACCAAGATATAGGAATACAAAATATTATATTGTTTTTCAAAATAAAATACCAAATTGTTTAATGTTACAATTTTAAAAAGTACCCCATATATATTCTCTTGATTTTCATTCTCCAGAGGTTTAATTTGGTTAATTTGAGAAATTAATTTGGTTTCATTTCTTGATAGCCGCAGCTGTTTAGTTTTATGATATCTATTTTCCTTGAATACTCTTAATGCATAAATTTTAATTTTCTCATTTATTATTTTCACATTTATTTATTAATGTGAAATAAACCCCCAATTATGTTTCATTGAAATATAATTTAAAGCTGTAGATTATAACAAAAAAGGCACCTGTACATCTTCCAAATCCAAAGCAGTCAATCTGATCATGTTTCTAACACTATTTACCACACTCACGGGACTTTCAATGACACACATCTACTTCCTCTGCTGGACACAATGAACTCTATAATTTCTCTACCTAGAATCCATTAATATTGAATCATCTGAATACCTTTGATTACCACAGAGCCATGAAAGACAGTGAAACAGTCCCTCATGGGATCACACCTGGCACAGCTAATACCAACATAAAAAAGATAACTAAGCTTCACAAACCTCCAGTCTAAGTTGAACAATGCAGGTTGGTGGGGTCTTTAATTCTGCTATTATTACTCGGACTTGAGGTATGTTTAGACTTATCTAACTGCAGTTCAACAGTCATGCCTATTTCACTTTCTTGGCCTATTTGTGTGTGAATAAAACTCAAGTCTGAAAGTCCCCTTTCTTCCTGCTCTGTCCCCTTAACATCACCTTTTTATCTTCAGAACTCCCTTTAAAGGGTATTTACTGAAAGGATGAGAAAGAGGTTATCACACAGAACTGAAAACTTAAAAAAGAAGACCCTAGAATTTCTATAAACTTACTGTGTAGCTAGATCAAGAACTAGAGATCCTCACTCCAACAGCAAACAACCTGCAAGATCTGAGATAATTTCTGCTCAACTATCTCCCATTTACCAGTTTCATTAAGATAGGATGGCTGTTTAACAGGGTTCTAGATATAAGTGCTGCACAACATTCAATTTAGAAACCTTGTTTCAATGACAAATCTAATGACTTTTTCGACTTTTAAAAATTCAGTCAAAACTTCTTTAAGAGATGGTTTATGTAGTACCAAGATGTACAGTGTTCACAGACGTCTACCATTAAAACCTGGAGAAGTTTGAATTAATAAAGCAAGGTGGATTACTAGAGACCTTTAATTTCTGGGCTTACATGTGTGTAAATACCCCTGCTATAAAAGGACAGCATATTCATGCTTCTTTGATTCAGACCAGCATCCTGCAAAAAGTAAAGGTAATAAGTCACTCAGCACAGGATAAACTGAAAAATGCCTAAGAAATATTAACCACCTACACTGGCCATATACAAAGGCCAGAGTTGGAATTGAAACACACAAAAATTATTTTACACAACTGTAATACCTAGGTTTCCATTGACATCTGTTTCCAGCAGTCTCTTAGCCCTCCCTCCCAGGTGGTGAAAAATGGCAAGATTTATATTACAAGCCCTATGCTACTTCAGGAAATAAAGATGATGAGTGTTGACAGTTGCTAAGAACGCATTATATGCCAGTACATGCAGGTGCTTAAGTACCGTGATAGTCCATTTGAAAATAAAATCTGAACTAAGGCAACCCAAAACACCTATGCGGTTCAGCTGACAACTACTCAATCACTCACCAGAGGGAGCCCATTTTCCCTTCCTACCTCGCTGGGGCCTCAGAACTACCCTGCTAAAAACTACCGACGCCGGAAGGAGTAGCCGCCTGCTAAGGGAGCCACACAGACATTCTGTGAACAAGAAAGGACAGTGTAAAGGAGTTTTGTAGCTGCTTGATTAATACTTTCTGCAGCACGAAAGGTTTCTTATTTAACATTTTTGTGTATTTGCCTTTCAAACAGAACATTTCTGAGGGAAACCAGTCACATATCTACAGCATATCACTGACAGATGTAAATATTTTATATCATTCTAGGTAACCTTCTTATTACAGATTGCTAGACTGTGTTCTTGATATATTGCCACTGAATACTTTGGGCTAGGTTATTGCAAGGAAAAGTCTTACCTTTTCAGTACATTTTTTTAAAGAAAGACACTTCTCACTTTACCTTACCTCAAGGAGGAGAATAACCAGCTTTCTAATGTATTTGTAGCTCTCACACATTCTTTAAAGTCCACTGAAAAACTAGCAATATAATTTGCATTTCCACTAAACACAGAATTAAGTCTGAGATCATAGCTAACACCGGAACATGTCCTGTTCAGGAAGAACCTGCAGTCCTTCCAAGGCCAGACTATGTATGTACACGCAATGCTTGAAACAGGACATGATACAGAGGTCCCTTGGCAGTTTTCAGAACCTGACAGAGCCGCAAAAATCGTTTTTTGTTTTGCTGGCTTGTTTTTTCTTTAAATCTTTGGCCAGGTAAACATAAGATCTGTTTAGTAGCAAGACTACACAGCTGCCTATCTAAACAGGAAAACCTTGCTAGTGAAGATGTAGTTACATCAGCATGCATGTGCTTCTGGCACTAGAAGATTACATACAGTTTCATACCTCCTGGTATCTGTCCCTTTGTTCCTACAATATAATGAAATATAATGAAGTTGCTCCTTTTTGCTTCTAGCATTTTCTTGGTTCTTCATGTTTCTTAATTACTGATTAATACATTTCCTCAGTACTTTTCTTTTCACAGATACTACTAGCCAGCAGCCAGTAGATGCCACAGTACACACCTGAACTACTAATAAGTAAAAATCAAACCCTATTGATTATTTCCTTTCCATAGAAAGCAAATTTATTGGTGCAATCACTTTTATAATTTCTCTTTCAGATTTGCAACAATGCAGCCACACGTTTTTTGCCACTTGTCAGTCTAAGTTAATATCAAAATCTGAGCAACAAAAATTTGATCTGCGTAAGTAATAGTTGTACATAAGTTGATACTTATTAGTTTTATTTCAAACTAATTCTTAGAATGTTCTTTGGAGCATGTAGCTTCAGAAATATCCTAAAGTACAATCAATTGATTTTTATTTAAAGGTGTGACTACAAAATTAAGGCTGGTTCTGTTACCTGTCTTTGGAAGGGTTCCATGTTAATGGGTACTCACTAGTCCATGTTGAACCCTAACACAGCACTGACTAGACAGAACTTCACTTTACAGCAGCACCAAATTAATCTGAAATTGAAGCAAGAAGATAAGATAAAGTTATTCAGTTACTAAATTACATATAGGCATGAGTATGGAATCTGGGGAATCCCTTTGACAGATGCATACAATGTTTATGTCTCAAAAGAGCTCTTACTGTCAAGCACACACAAAATGGTAAAATGTATAACAAGTATTTTTTAAACTAAAGAGTTAAATTACAGAACTTTAGTATGATTACTGATTTTATGCATGTGTTTATAAAACACAGCCTTTGATATCACTGGCTCAGTGTGAAATTTCAAATTAAAAATTTTTCTTAAATAAAAGCAACTACTAATGGTCTTAGTTACCTGTAAGTGGTTAGTAAACATGCATTATTACCCAAAAGAGAGAAATCACTCAAAGCTGTTTTTCCTTTGCTAGAGGTTTTCAATAAAATGGAAATTAAAAAAATCTATATTTGAAAACTAACAGACTGTGATATATGTTTAGATTCTGTCTCAAACAGAAGTAGATTACTTGCATGGCCCTTGCAAAAACACTTTTCCAGCTTACTGTGTGTATACTTTCACATGTTTAATTTATAGGTTAAAACCATAATGATGATGAGGTGCACGACATGTATTTTTTTCTTATAGTACTACAGCAAAAACTAACAGGGTTTCAATAGTGAGTGAATAGAAAGCTGCAACATCACAGCTCAAAAACCTTCACATGTATACTGAAGTACGTATATATATATATAGTTGTTCAAGATATATGCTTAATTAGGATTAAAAAACATCCCTTTATTAAAAAGACAAGGACACAGATTGCTGATTATTGATTACTTTTACAAAGTATGAATTATTATTCATCGTTACCTGCATAAGAAGAGTTTATAGGTTCACATGCATTTAATGTGATTTCATGCACAGAATAGTAATACATTCAGGTCAATATTTATGGTTGTAGGGCAGAATTTTTACTACAATACTGAAATAAGAGGTCAGTAAAAAGACACCTCTATATGACAAAACTTGATAACAGATACTGTGAAAAAATTACTTTTTCTGTCCTGCAAGTATCAGTGATATATCTTAGAAAATATTTAATTAAATGTATTTGTACAAAAAGATTTAAATAATAATGTGAAGTAAATAGAATACTTGGCACCAGAAGTAATTTGGACATATCACTGGGAAGATCACAAAGTGTTCAAGGTTACAATTTGAATTTCCAGCCAGAATCAATAAATCTATCTGAGTTGCCTTACACATGTAATATATTCACTAGGGAAAATTTTCTTTCAAGAACAATTTTAAGAATCCACTGCTTTGTTAAAAGTCATTAAAAAATGGCTCATCAACTTGAATCTCAGACAAAGAGTTGGATGTGAGGTTAATAGCATTAGGACCACTCAAAATCAATTCTGTAAGTTACACAATAACAAAATATTAAAGCCCTGAAGTTCTCTATTCCAGGTGTTTAATCACTTTTTTTTTTCCTTTTTCTCCAGTAAATTGATGAGGAGGAGCTCTGACCAAACACAAGTTCCATGGAATAACTGCATGTTTAAACAGAAGCATCATTGAGGAAGGAAAAGGTTGATGACTACCATTTCAGACTATTTTCAAGGGTCTAAGATTGAGCAAACCAAGATCACAGAAGTACCTTCAGCTGCATCCCTTTGTCACAAGCTAAATGGGACATTATTTTAAATGGTCATGGTGTTAACAACAAAAG
>VXAU01003153.1:179427-297804 GCA_013399695.1 Formicarius rufipectus | reverse complement strand
AATAAAGAATTCATACCTTTTTTCAAGTGCAGGTTTTTTTTTTTTTTATATATATTATCTCACTCTGAAGGGTATTTGTATATTATCTTTCACCCAACAAAAGCTTTACAAAGATATGTCAATATTACTCATGTCGTTCTGGAGTTTTGGAAATTCAGGACAAACAAATGTTCCAACTTTTCCAAAGTCACAACAGAGAAGAAAAAGACTATGGATCATGTGTCTCTCCCTTTTCCCTCTTGAGTTTTATGCACAGCTCCATGCTGAACTTATAGATTGGTCTTATATTCCCTTTCTCTCACATCTCTGTTAAAACTCTATGAGAATCAGAACATCATTAGGTCTCTTTATCATATCTGCCGTAGGTAGAGTGTCTAGCCTGGGATTAGCAATAACAAGTCAATTACAGTCAATTGGGAAAAGGATAAATCAATAGTACAGAAGAAACTTAGTAGTGAGGACCCCAAATCTTCACTGCTACTATTCATTCTGTGAGCTATTTTGGAATTGCAACTTAACTCTTTGCTTTTAAGCTTAATTTCCTTATTCCATATTGATCCTAGAAAACTGCCAAGTGGCAAATAGTGTACCTGGAACAAAAATGGCAATACATTGTATACATAGACTATATTTACATGATATAGGATACCAAGCAGTACTTAGTGCATACTACACATGGCTACATAACCGATATTAGTGTACCTATTTTTTTTAATATTTTTGCTACAGAAAGCACAATGGCAAACTGAAGATAGATTTTAAATGAGAAATGTCATTGCAGAGCAGAGACATTGACAGCATTGCCGAAACAAAATGTGGTGTCTGCAAGAAAGGTTGGAATTATCAAATCTATAACCATGAAATGTGAAATTTGTTTCAAAAATAATCTAAATAATTGTAAAAGGCCACCATTAGGAAGTTTGAAATTAGGAGTTGAATGAGGAGACTTTTGGCAAATTGATTTTTCAGAGTTATCAAGATCAGGAGGACATCAGTATTTATTGGTATTAGCTGACTCTTTTTCTGGGTGGCCTGAAGCCATCCCAAGTTGCACCAATTGAGCGAGAGAAGTGGTAAGGAGATTATTAGAAGAAACAATTCCAAGATCTGGGATCCCAATAGGGATGTTTTCAGATAGAGGCCTACCCTTTGTGGCAGAAATAGTCCAAGATATAAGAAAGGCATTGGGAATACAGTGGGACTTACATACTTCATGGAGATCACAATTAAGTGGAAAAGTAGAATGGATGAATCAGAATACAAAAAGGAAAATTGGTAAAATATGACACGAGATCAATCTGATGAGGCCAGAGGTGTTGCCTACACCCTTTTAAGAATGAGGTTACAGTCAAGGACAGGGACTAGTGATAGTCCTTATGAAATATTTTAAAGAAAACCATATGAATCTCCAAATCCTACCACGGAAATGCATACAAAACAGGAAATATTATTCATAGCAGTATTTGTTTTCTTTAAGAAAAACTTGGACAGCTTTAAGATGCTTCCTAGTGTGGAATCAACAGCTAACTTTAGAAAACCTTGTTCATGATTTCTGACCAGATTATGTCTATGCGAAGACATAGATTCCTGAACCTCTTCCGGAATGTTGGCAAGGACCCTTTCAGGTCCTTTTTTCAGGTATTTTTACCACCATTAAGATAGCTGAATCAGAAGCACAGATATCTTATACTAGAGTGAAGAAAGCCCCACCAGCATGAACGATTGCTAATAGGGATCCTAAGACTTTAAAACCAACTTTCAGATATGTCATCTAATCCTATACATCATCTTGAAATCTGGGAAGAATGGATATTGATTTGGAAATTATTGTTAGTGGGAGCCTCGGTGGAGGCAAAAACTGACCAAGAAGTATGAATAAGATATGGAGATCCACTGCAATTGAGATGTGATTTTACTCATATTCCAGTTTTTAATCATGATAAATTGCAGGTGAACTGGGAAAAAGGTAGAAAAGAATTCCACCTAAAATTAGAGGCAGAGGTAAATAACACAGTAGTACATTCTATCACCTGAAGGATGAAGGATGGAGGTCAATGTTGTTGTTTGTTGAGTAAAGATGACTTTTGTCATCAACCACTTGAAAGTAAGGAGCAAAAAGGCCCAAAATATGATGTGGCGTTACAAAGTTCAAAACAAGAATTGATTTGTAAGGAATACCAAACTTCAAAATAAGGATGTTGTTCAGAATTAGAAAAAGAGCAAGGAAATTTGATTAGCCAATTCTGTCAAATCTGAAAATTATCTCAAAAAGAAAATGACAGAGATATCTTTCAAGGAAGCATGCAGTTTCTTCCTCACATTTAATAATGCAGAATCATATATGTTTAGTATTGACCTTGCAATTTATGTGTAAGTACATGACAGATCACAGGTGATTAACATCTCTGTAAGCATCTCTATCCTACCACAGTTCTGCTTTAAGATATGCTGCTACATCCTAGAATACCTTTCCTAAATAAACTCCAGAAGGTAAATACTTAAGACAATAGCAAATGAGGGGTGAATGAATGTAAGAACATCAAAGGTTCTCTGAGGGAGCTGAACCACAAGAGAAGCTTTGAACCCAGGTTAAAATGTCACAGGGTGCTACCTGAGCACTGCATTTATCAATTTAATTCCTTCAGAATCAACAAATAAACTTTGTGACAAAGATAAGAGAATTTAAACGTGTATTTCTTTCTTAAAGCTGTCTTTGAAGTTACCTTATACCTTAATATGTAACTACCATTTTAGACACACATTTCAAAATGGTTAAAAAAAAATCTCAGCAGTGAAAAGATGCAATCATATTGAGTCAAAGACACAACTTCCCCAAAAAAGCCTAATTATCATAAAATGGTAAAATAACAGAAACACTTTTTTCCATTTTATTAAGAATTTTGGGAAATAGGTACAATTTTTCTACTCAGATAGTGCATCTCTATTCCCAAGATGAACAGCCACAAACAAACAGACAACTCTATTTAACAAAGTAAATAACACTAGAGAAACTCAATTAATGAGAAATTCACAGCACTAAAAATATGCCCTGATTTATTGGCCAACTTTTTAAAGTAGGAATCTAAAACTGTTCTTGTGAATCTGAGTATTAGTAGCCAAAGCCTAGTTTGCATTTTTATCTGTACTTACAACAAAAAGATTTATTTTAATGGCACCAGCTCTTTGCATAGAAATGCATAACTGAGAAGTGCTTCTAAAAGTCTTCCCCTCCCCTCCAAATCATTCCACTTACTGAGGTATGTAAAAAATATTTTTTAATTTGTTAAGTCTTGGTGTGAACCTATCCCATGAGAAAGACTCCGTCAAACCCTCCCTGTTCACACAGTGGAAGGATGGGCAGACAGTCCTAGTTATTGTTTTTCTTGTTATCTTTTTTTTTTTTCCCCCTCCACTTTGTCATTGTTTGAACTGCAGCAGACAAGAATACCAGCTTCTGATGTAAAATGAGGAGGGTGAGGAACGGGAAGGTTGGCTTTCTCATGCTTCCTATAATTAGAGAAAGAAGAGAAAGAAGCAGCCTATGACAATGTAATGTAAATTATCCAGTCATACTTTTCAGCCGATGGATGTATAGGAATAAATATGATGGAAGAATATTGCCTTTGAGTTTGTTGTTGATTATTTAGAAAGTATGCCAACTTGATTTACTGTATTGAAATTTCTAGTGAGAAATTTTAGTTCTCTTAAAAATAAATGACTTGTTTTCTTCCCAGCAAAAACACTCGAAGAATGCTTCCAAGAACTCGTGAGTGCAGTAATATAAAGGAAAAAAAAATATAATGAGTTTTATTAACTCATTATTATACTTAGGTACATCAGCCACGGCTCTTTCCTCTTGATAAAGAGGCTGTTGGCAAACTCCACATAAAATCAAGGCTTTGAGAGCATCCTATGACTTTAGGTTTGAATTTTATTTCAGCCTACTGCCCTCAGGTATTTGGAATCAAGTCAGTGATGACTTTAACTGCAAAGAATATGTGAAATACACAACAATTGTTGAAACAAATTGAATTGACGTTAAAAGAGTACATTTCTGGAATTTTTTTTCTTTTATAAAGCATGGGAATAAGAAAACACACACTGTATCTCTGAAGGGTGAAGGGATCTCAATATCCCAGGTAATGAAATGAAGATTAATTGCCAGTCATAGTTCTTAAAAGACATGGCTAATTTCTTTCAAGCTGTAGGACTTGGGAGTGTCATGGTGGACAGGAATAGGGTACAGATAGTGAGTTTCATTATAGAGTTTGTCATGCTCAAACACCCCTCCCTTGGAGATCTCTGTCTATGAAAAAGGACAACATGAAATGTTTGGTAACAGATTTATAAAAAATAGCATGACAATCGAATGGTAAAAAATCCATGGCCTTTATTTTCTAATAGGTACTAATAAAGCAGAAGTTTATAGAAAATTCTGTTTAAGGAGTAGAAGTTGCAGTTATGCAAACAGAATATATTTTCTGCAAGTATCATGCAATCTGACAAGTCAAGACTCTGTAGAAGTCTTTTAGCCCTGCTTCAATAAATCTTATACATTAGTACACATGTTATTATGAAAAACAGTTCCTAAATTGGACCTCCATGTTCAAATCTGCCTTCTTGAACTCTGACAAGCATTATTGTTTGGTATGATTTTCTGATAAAAAATTTGTTCTAGGGCTCTTTAGGAGAGAGATCACTGAATTTTAATCTAAAGAGTTTATGTACATTCTTGTTTCAGAAATACCTGGCAACAGTCCTGTATAGTGAGTCCAACTAGACTATCGGCGTAAAAGATAAGCAGGTTTAGCCAAACACGCCTTTATCCAGGATAGTAATACATACACAGAATGCTGAAAAACTTCCAAAGTCAGAAATTTACTGTTTATTTTGGAGCACCTATATCAATAACAGCAAAACATACCACAAAGGTACTAACTGATCATCTGCCTGACAAAATTGAAAAGAAATGTTTTGCTTTTAAATCTGAGAAGGAATAAAATAAAAGGAAATGAAATTGAACAGTTATTTGCAGATCCACACAATAAGTTAACCAAAACAATCCAACAGCTAACTTGTGGAGTTTTTAATTTTTGTCATCACCACAATTCCAAGACGTTTTCACATTTGAAAAATTAAACGGTCTCTATATTTTTGAATTTCATTAAATACCATTCCATGTCTTCTCATATACTCTAATCCAGTCATCTCAACACGTTAATTTGACTTCAAGGTGATGTTAACACCTTTATGCACTAAACAAAACAAGGTAAATTTTATAATGGAGTCACATCTACTAAGGAAGTAAAAACAAAGGATGCAAAAAGGCACATCTTCTTGGCTGAGAGTTGCACAGCTGGCAATGGGCTGGTAACCTGCCCCAGCACAGAGCTGAAAATTGCACTTCAGACAGCAGAGGTAGGAGCTAAATACCAAATTTAGAACAATCATCTTCTTTTCAGGTAAGAGACAGCCTTCCACTTGATCTGTCTCTTTGAGTGTCTCTTCCACTATTTATTAATCACACTTTGTCTATTGCTTTCCTATGATATCTTAGCCATGTCCATGTGTCCATGTGCACTTCTTGTATGTTAGAAAAAGGATGGTGCATTTCTTATTTTGTTTAAATATAGGCCAATTCTGGTCAAAGGGATATATATTTAATCATATGCTTGTTCTAGACACTAACACAACTATTTTAATTTTGCTTTTTTTGCTAATTTTGTTTTATTCCCTGTTATAAAAACATCTCAGTTTTGTTTTGTTTTGTTTGTTTGTTTTCTTTTAAATTGCCAACCGCGTGTCTTTCCCATCAATCTGGTTTGTTTCCTTTTTTTTTTTTTTGAATTATTTTTTTATCATTATTATAATTATTCAGCTTGGATTGCCTGGGTTCTCAGAAACCGACTGACTTATTGAGGACATGAATGGTACCAACACTTGAAAAGAGAAATCCAAAACTGTGCCATATTTAGGTTTAATTCCCCCTTCTACATGCAATATTGTCTTATAAAACAAGATCCTGAAAGGATAGGTTTCCAAATTCCATACACAAAAGCAACACACTCTCTGTGAAACCATTAACAGTAACACTGCTTTTTAGTAACAGTTAGGCAAAAGAGTAGTTGGGATGCTTTAGTGGAAATGGCATGATTGCTGTATCTCATATAAAAAAAAAAAAGGAGTGTTTCAGAAATACAACACTAATTAAAACTTAATAGCTAACAGGGAGTAGGAAACAAAGGATACCTGCCACTGGAGCCAGCTAAATGCCACCAATATACTAAATAAAACTTCGAAAACTTTTATTGACTCTCAACCTCAGCATGTTGGAATAATAAGGAAGTTTGGAATTTCCTCTCTCATTTGGAGTGTCTTTGCAGAAATATCAGCTGGTAACTACATCAGACTGTGCTATGTATAGCTTTGTTGATTTACAGAGGTCTTTAGAAAGCACACACCCAATGTTTTTCTGCACATGCATAACCCTTATAGACAAACTGCCTAACATACCCAAAGTTAAGAGAACAAGATTAATTTTTAATGTTCTTTAATGTCCATGTCATTAGAAAGGATAATTGTTTAATTTCAGCATTCTCAAATTGAGATAATCTAACAGAATTAATTTCTAATTATGAAAGTTATTCTCCAGACTTTCAAGGAGAGTTTTTTGCAACACATAGAAAGAATAGTTATGAAGAAAAATTAGACTACATTACTTAATTCCAATTCCTTCAATTAATGTAATTTACCTGCTTTTCTTTTCTTCCAAAATATATTTTGAGTTTTTCAGCAATCTGCATTAATTAACTTTTTGAATTGTTATTTTTTATAATACTGAATGAAAAAAAAATCCTGAAAGTAAAGGGAAACATTAAATAAACAACTGAATTTTGTTCCTCAAATATTCCAAATTAATGTTTAAAGTATTTGCATTACAGCAGTACTTTCAGAGACAGGGCATAAAGCCTTTCTTTTCCAAAAGTCGTCCAGAAAAAAAAATACACTGAGTATTATTAGTCTTTTTAAAATTATACAGAATTGAGTTAGGGGTTAAATGACTCATTTCATGTCACATTGGAAAAACTGTGGCAGAGGTCCAATTAAAACTCGGTGAGATTAAGACAGAAATGCAGTCAAGTGATAGTCACACAAACAACCTCCTTAACATAGATGTGTGATGGTTGTTCTGCATCACAGAATGTCATCTCACCCACCCAGCATGCTTTGCTCCTTCCTTCTTCACGTGGACAAATTCTGCCTGGCTGCAAACACGAGAGGGTGAGAAAAGGAGGAGAAAAAAATACCGCACTGATTTCCGAATAAAAAAACCACATAGTTCTGATAAATTAGCATTGCCAATGAAATAGAATTCATGCAGTAATTCAAGTCTACTTTCTTCAGAACATTACTAAAAATGTTGAATGCAATACTGCAGTTCGGACTGGATCCTGCACGATGCCTACCAGCCATGGATAAGTGTTTAGCATTCCCATTACTGCTCAGCACTTCAGCAAATCTGCAGATATTTTTGATGTTGCAGCAAGCTTCAAGGAAAAAAGTCACAGATCTACAGATAACAGAATGATTTCTGAAAGCCATTAGGATAAGTACTCATTTAGCAAGAAATACTGTGTGTATGATGAAGGGTTTACTTTCCCAGAAGTGCTTATGGGACTTAAGATTGCACAAAAGGGCTGTGAAATGTGTTTCCCTCAGTTCTGGCTCTTCAGTTCCTGGAGCCTCAGGTCACATTCAACTCATAGTTCCTATCAAGCTTTTCCCAAAGGACCTTTGGGCTCCTGAAGTAGCCAAACTTCTCTGGAACAGGAAACTCTATTTACACTGATGTCTTAAAGCCTGGTGCTCATCCATAAAAGGGAAAAATAATCCTTTTAGGAACTGCACTTTTCTTAACCTTTAACAAACCACGAGTTAGTCTGATACGCATATGTTGTAAAAGAGAATTTTCAGAAAAAACAAGAAAAACTATTTCTGCATAAGTAAAGACACTTCCCCTGATTGGCCTGCAACATTTTGACAGTATGCAATATCTTGACAGGAATGTGAAAGGGAAAAATGCAAATTAATTTGTCACTCTCTCATATGAAAGAAAGGCTATCTATGAGCCTTAAAATACTAAAATGTTAATATCTTTTATCTGTGTAATTTTTGATGCAGGCAATTTTTTTGAGGGTGTTGAATAGTGACTAGGAAAACTTCTCTTCCAACTATCCATTCACAGGGGAGAACAGAAGACTTCCCCGGGAGAGAGCTTTGAAAATTATTGAAAATAACCTTCATGGTGGCAATGTGACTCTTGAGCAGAAAGATCCTGTAAGATCTGCTTTGTATGTGACAAATTACAGCAGACTACTGGGAAGGTGAAGTAGAAATATGTAATTTTTCCTTCTTGTATTACATATTTCTGTTTGTTACTCCTTTTAACAGACTTATTTCACAAAGAACATATGCAACTCTTGTTTGTCAAGCAGCTTTTTGAAAAAATTGATTACAGGAGAGTAATCAATTAAAAGGTCAAACTGAAGATTTTTATATTAAAAAATCCCTAAAGGCTCACTGCATGCTTTCTAATTTAAAAATAAATTTGTTTTCATGCACATATGAGTTTTGATTTTCATTTTGATTACTTTAAAGGCAAGATCAAGCATTCCTGCATTGCCACATCTTATAATCACATTCTCTGACTTTCCTTCCCCATAACATCTTTTGTTTTCTGCTTTCTTTTTTAATGCATCTAATGTGAGTGAGACTTCAGTCAGTTTGTGCAAAATGCCTTGCACTTTACAAACCACAGGAATGAATAGCATATGTCTTGTGCAGGGTAAATTTGCTGAAGGTTGCTTTGAGATACTGAGCAAAATCCTCCTGAAAAGCTGTAGAGTTTCTTGCATGAATGATATAAAAAATCAGTGGCAGTTCAGTGCTGCAGACATCTGAGTCTCTACTTAAAAAGCCTAAACTGCGAACTTTGTGTCCATACTGAGATTTTGGTTTGAGAATGCACTGATGTTTTCAGTAGACATCCCTTAATTAGCACTACTCTCCTTTGAAAATCATTGTTTCAAACTGAATATCTATTCAGTAAAATAAGACTCTTTTGGATTCTTATTCATATTTTTACGGAAATCTACTTTCCAAATATAAACAAAGAGATTTCAACTCCAATGTCAAACTTCCTTTAGCTCCAGAGAACAAGTTGATACGCAGATGATGTAATCTGTTTAGAAAGTGAAATTACATCTTTTAATCTAGCTGTAAACAGCAACATGAAAGATAAAGGTGCTGCTACAGTACCATATTCTTAGTGATGACATGATTTTACTTGAGGTCAGCTATTAATATTTCTGATTTAAAGATGGAAGTTGAGACTTGCAACCATCTTGCTTACTAAGAATGTCAAACAGTATCTGCATGACATTTTCCAGATCATATTTTAATTCAAGGTCTTTAATACTTTGTATGACTTCTTGGATGGACAAATCCATTTAATATGATTCCAAATGCTAGACAAATCTTGACCTCAGACTAGAAGTCTAGAGATATGACAGTTATATTCTAAGACATTAAAGAAAGCAAAGGGACACAGGGGTTTTCCATAACTTTCTTTCACTAATCACAAGGACTTGACAATATAATGTCTCTAATCTGTCATCTAGGAAATGAGTAAGGTCCTAAAAATAATTGGGAGTATCCCAAGGTGACTAAGTGTAGATCTATGAAAAAAAAATGATACATTATCTCTGTATAATATTACTGGTTTATCTTGGCATTTGTCCATCTCTCTCCTTTTTGTGTTGAATTCTCTTATCTGTCTGAGCCTCATCATCACTTCGGTTCTACAAGCTCTTCAAAGTGGCTGGTTAGATTTTTCATTACTTCCTATTACTACATTCTTATTTAAAGCTGAAATTTAAAAAGAGATAAACTTACTATTAATAACAAATATTTTATTAAAATGCTATTCTCTCTCAATGTTTTGAGTATTCAGAACATTGTGCATGAAATGAGACATTTCACATCATTATGTAAATTGCATTTTTCTGTCTAACCTTTAAAAAAAGCTTAATGCATTTAATTCCACTAGATTGTTTTGTTCCACACTCATTATTTTGAGCTTATGATTATTGTCTTGATTTTGAAAAATAAAATCTATGATAACAATTGTAACAGTAAGTATTATCCAAACATAGGCTTTTGGGTTTCGGTTTTAACATACACAACAAACCTGAAAATGTGTCTGTGTGGTTTAAATATACAAATGGTGTTACTAATTTAAAGTTGCAGCTGAATATATTTATAAAGATTTGTTCTTTTAAAACTCTAAGGGCACCTAACAAACTCAATTTTAGTGTAAACATCGGTAGCTTACTTCCACTAAAACTACTATAGAAGACAAGCATTTATTGATACTGACTACTACCTTAGAATGACTGAAAATCTCCACTAAAACTCTATGTTCATTATCCAGCTAAAGCACATGCAAATCATGCAGTGCCTCTCCACATTTGACCGATGTCCTTGTACAGCACAGTCCTAGACACGTGTTTTTCTATGGAAATATGCAGTTGTGTTATGAGTTACCTTTTTACTGTCTACAATTGTTTGTTACATGCTTTCAGTCACAAAAATGAAGTGTATCTAAAGCCATTGATGCAATCTGTTGAAAACTCTATCAACTGGCAATGCAAACAACAGCTAGTAGATTGAGCTTCTACAGGTCTGTAAACCTAGACAGACTAAGCTAGCTTTAATAATTCAAATTCCATGCTTTACAATTACAAATGGAAGGTCATTTTTAAAATGACAGGATACATTCAGAAAAAGTAGATGAATTTTCATTTAGTACCTGACTGAATAACACTTTTGTCAAACTTCTAGACAAGCTTGGAGTCATATTTATGAAATACTAATAATTATAGAATCATAGAATAGTCTGAGTTAGAAGGAATCTTAAAGCTCATCTAGTTCCAATGCCCCTGCCATGGGCAGCGATATTTTCATTAAAGCAGGTTGCTCAAAGCTTTCTGCAACCTATACTTGAACACTTAACAGGAAATGGCGCATCCACAACTTCTCACAGAACTTTAAATATACTAAATTGTATAACAATGTAATCATTACATAACCTTAGCATGAATAATTCCCAGCATGTCATATTTCAGTGATAATACATACATATAATGAAATTACCTTTGCTTTAATGCTATCTGCACAGCATTAGACAGATAAAAAAGTTCTTTGTTCCTTCACTAAGCAATCTCACTTCTGTCCTTTGCATTGGCACAGGACTGTTGCACACCACATTTATGCGATGCATTACATTTATCTAAACCTCTCGAGATGCCTAAGATTTCAATATTTTCTCCAAAACGGAGAAAGTAAACCCTTTTAAAATAAACCATTGCAAAATTTTTGTTCGTAAGGCTTCATAAGGCAATGGATGAAAGCAAGACTGCTGCCCCCAAAAGCTTATAATCTAAGTATTCATCTAATTTTGCAACACATATTGTATTTACATTTACAATCCAAGAAGTAAAGCATAAAATAGACATATGGTTATTGAGAAGTGGTTTGGAAATTACTAAGTGTTATAGGCAATGTCTAAGTGCTATGCTGTTTTATTTTTAAACTTACCATGTGCTGCATTTAGATAACCAATTACTAAACTGACAAATAAATCTCTTCATGACAACTGGACATGAGTCTTTTTCAAGTAGTGTATTTTAAGGAGGGACAGTTAAGAGGAAAGGGTGGAGATATGAAATGGATTTGTTTAAAGCTAGTAGCCAAATCCACATATCACGTGACACTACTAAGTTCAGATTTTCACTAGAGATAAAATTGGAGTAGGTATTTTAAAATAGGTTCAAGTATTCTATCATCATACATTGAGAACTGGTTTATTGGAGCATTTTCAGAAATATGAGTTCCCAGTCATTTCCTCTTCCCTTTTTTCCCCTCATTCTTTCTGAAGTTACAGTGATGCGTTTATAATAATAACTCAGTGATACAGACACTGGTGAAGTAGCAGGAATCATTTGAAAGTGACTTCATGAGTCACATGAAGACTGCCTTTTGGACTCGTCCTTGACTTGAGTATGGAAGGTAGCATGAAAGCAGGAAACTTCAAAAACAGAAACATGAGAAACAGAAACATCCACCCATCCATAAAATTGACAGCCTAAATTATCTGTAACTGTGAGATCTCACAAGAACTGTATCCTCTTATTTTGATTTATTATTTTACTAAAAAAAAAAAATTAAATTTAACCCAAAACTTAAAAAATGCAATTCCTAAATTCCTACAGTTTCTTATTAAAATCTTTGAGCACTTAACAGACTGAAAATAGTGATGTCTGATCCCTTCCCTTTTTGACTTGATTTTAGAGGTGAGTAATACTCAAGTGTATGAACACTTTGACAATCACATGAATTGAGTAGAAATTATTATTCCCCTTCTGGAAAAAATATTCTATTCCAAGGGAGGATCTATAAGTTAAGAAGCATCATACAAGCTCTTCTTTTAAAACCAGAAGTTATGATCCTAATGAGCAACGATTTCAACACATTTTTGGAAGTTTGTGTGAAAACGTACAGCACAATGTTGTGTGCAGCTACACCAGGACAACACAAAGGTGGGATAGAAAATCTGATCACTGTTATAATAAAGTGCATACTATGCAGATGTAAGTAATAATTCAAAGATGTTAGTACAGCAGCTGGGAACCACAATGAACACAAACTTGTTTGAGTAAAAGAAATCCTCATTTCAGGACTGTGACCTTAATTTATTGAAGGTTAAAATGTGGGACTTGCAAATGCAGCCACAACAGAAGCCACTATCTGAACCAGGGACAACTTTATACTGCCTATACAGTAGGCGTGGAATATTTCACCTATTCCAAAGGAGATGGTTTCCATAGTCAAACACCTACTGTTTTCTTTTGCTGCCTGCTGCTGTAAGAAAGACAGGAAATAGGCTTTATAGGCAGCTGCAGTTAAGCTTCCACCTCTTCCATCCTTCTCCATCTGGCAGTACCTTTTGCTCACAGTAGGAATTCTCTTCTTCTTCCCAGCAGCCCAGGAAATCAGGGCTGATGGACAAGTGTAAGAATAGGTCAGAAAGTGTTCAAATAGGTAAAGATCAGCAGTATGAGACCAACAGAGCCCTGTACCTGCCTGTAGTGTCCCCAAATCTTTGTTAGCCCTCTGAAACCTGTCTTCCCATGCACCTATTCATAATCATTCTCTGAAATATGAGCTGACTGCTTACCCTTCCCATTTGAATTCTGATTTTCCCCATGCAGAGCTTCAAAGTCTTCACTGATGCCTCCCTATCCTTTTCTTCACTTCCTTTTCCCCATGCCTGTTCATTCAGTGCTGCAAAAACTAAGCTTATGTACACCACTGAAAGCCTTCAGATCAGCTCTAGTATATCATATGGAGCTGTCAGTTCTAATGGATTTGGTTGCTCTAAATATTTAAAATGATAGATAAAAAATGCACAGAAATGCATTAGAAAATATTGTATGCAAATATTATACAGGGATAAAGGCAGTCACGACATGTAACTGCATGGCAATCAAAATGTGACTTTAGTTTGTTTTTACAAACAAGAGTCAGTTTTAAACAGCATAAGCCAGGTATCCGTACAGTGAAGTAACATAAAGTTCAACATCACTTGCTAAGACTAACTAAGCTTCCAGGTAAGCAGTGTTGAATTCTGTGTTATCAGTTCCCAAAGTGGCAACACGAAAATAAGCTTCAGTACATTTGAATGAATAAATGTGCCATCTTCAGAAAGAACTATAGGTATATATAGACAGAAAAAAGAGAGGTACTCACAAATACAATTCATATATTAAAATGGACTCTGCAGGCAGAACAAATAAACTTTGTTGTCCTTAATTAAAATTCAAGTTTGGGTAATCAATGCAGATTAATTATTCAGATGATAAGTATCATTTCCCCTTTATGCCACTCAAATATTTTTTCTATGGAGTTTGTAAATACGGGGTTTATTTTGACATACATTCTAAGGGGGATATGAGATGTGTATGTATTTATTGTGACAGAATGTCATTCATATGATCAGGCAGTTAGCCAAAGACCTAAAGAACTACTGTTTGGGATTATGCATAGATAAGACTGGTACAGTGACAGAAATTCAAGAGGGAACAATTTCATGGATCAGTGAAAAAGTTCTCTTTAAGTCTTCATTAAGAAAAGAAGCATTTAAATTCTTCATACTGAAAAAAAAATCAAAACAAAATTATGCTGAACAGTTTTCCTCATGTCATTAAGTTTGGGTCTAACTTGTCTCTTGAGGAGTGCTTGAGGCTTCCTACGAGATAAGCTCTGTCTCTCATTTAGACAGTGAAGCTAGAAAGTGATAGCTATAATTTCTCACTCATCCAAGAATACTTGGCAGTTAACATGCTTCAACAAATAGCTAAGCTATTTCACTGTCACCAGGCTTGCACATGTGAGCATTGCAGACACATTTGCATGAAGTTGGACATCAGACCAACTTGTGAAGTCACTACTATGACAGGAAGGTATAAATCTATGAATATATTAAATACTCGCCCATTCCTGAGTTTATCTTTTCAGTCATACATACATACAGCCATTAAACTAGCATCACTTGTGTGTTTAAAGTACAGAAACAAGAATGTAAGAGCTCTTATGTCCATGAACTACCTCTCCACCCCAGAGTGATCTTAACATCCTATTCTGAAAATCCTTTAATATTACATATTTTTAAAGATCATAACAAGGGAAAGAATCACACAAATGTCTTATGTTATCTGAGCCAGAAGGAGCCACAACTGTGACTTTAGGAATCGTTTTCCATCAACTTTCAAATTTTATTTTAGACACTTCTCAGAGAACAAATGAAAATGTGGAATTTTTTTGTACCAACAAAATCTTTGCTGAAAATGTTTGCTTATTTTCTCTATGCTATATAGTATATATATATATGTATATATATACACACTATTTTCTATACACTATAAGGACTTCCCATTTTGTTATGAAAACTGCAGAAAAATTAACATTCAAATTGGCACTTCAGTAGATCTTTTATCTTTTCTACCAGGCTCCCCAGAGAAGTGGTCACAGCTCAAAGCCTGTCTGAGTTCAAGAACTGTTTGGACAGTGCTCTCAGGCACATGACGAGATTCTTGGGGTGTCATGTGTAGGGTCAAGGGTTGGACTTGATGATCCTTGTGGGTCCCTCCAAACTCAGCATATTTATAATTCTATGGCAGTTCACATTAAATGAGTCTTACAAACTTCTCAAATCCTTACAAGAATTAAAATGAAGTTAAGCAACAGAAGAATTGGATTTAAATATCCTGCAACCTTTAGACATTAAAATGGATATCTATTGCAGAGAACTGTCAAATTGATAAAAAATTTATATTCTTTTTACTATAAGACTCTGCTGGTTTTAATGAACCTGAAACAGAAGTTTCTTCTCTTTCCCTGCGTGACTCATGATCTCGTCGATCATGACAGAAGGGACTAAAAATACAATGCATTACTGCATGCAGTGTCTGTAAATCCCAGGAAAGAGGTAGCTTTAGACATTTATACAGCTAGTCTGGCGACCAAGTGCTGGTGGTGTGTCAGCAAGCGGCTGGAAAGCGGACAGTTTGTGCCGCTGCTGTAAGGACAGGAAGTATTGAGAGTTTCTGCAGCGGTGGTTGGCCTGAGATAATACCATTGTATGAGGAGGCTGAGCGGCCTCTCCCAGCGCTGGGAGCCCAGAGCCTGGCGTCTGGCTGCCTGGCCCCCAGCCAGCCCTGCCCTGGGCTCCACGGGGAGGGCGGCCGGTCCTCCAGCAGCTCCGCGCACAGCCCGGGCCACACCTCACCTTCCAAAGGAAATCTGGCGAGAGCTCCAGACTTTATGACTTCTTCTTTACGAGCCCCTTCTTTTTTTTTTTTTTTTTTCCACTTTGCTCTGGTACTGGTTTTCATACTGGACTCTCAGGGAACTATTTAAAGTCACAAGTAATAAATGAACTGATGACAGGATTATTGAGAAAGTCATACTTTGCTACCCCAAAAGGCGCATTACATTCATCTCACTTTTAAATAGTGGCAAATTACTGTTACTGCCACCGATCATGCAGAATGAAAGATTAATTTTAACAAGCAAGTTCTACAATCTTTTTAATTTTTATCCCCTCTAATTCTACCAGGTTTATTTAAGATATATGTTCTGTTTAAAACAGACATTGTTCTTAACACACAAAGGAGTTCAAGGATGTGGCATCAGTATGTTCCCACCCACCATTTGCTCTGATGGTGCTAGATTCTCTGAAAAAATATGCAAGTCCCAGAGCAAGTATTGTGCTGGGTATATTTTTACTTTATGTGTTTGAGTAGTAGTAAAACAAGGCTATTAAAAATTTAACAAAATGTTTCCCTTTACAAAATCTATGTGGAAAAAAAACCACCAATCAGAAAATATAGTACAGCACAGCCAGCATCTGTCACCTTTGCTCCAGAGAAGCAATACTTTACAGCCCAGGGAACTTCCCCAAGAGTGCCCCTCATATACCTTCTAGGATACATTATGCATGTACATAAAGGTTCATCATGCTGGATTTGAGATGTCCTTAAACTTTCTTTTGAAAAGACAGCAAATGGAACAGAAGGAACAACAGAAGATACAACTAAATAATAAGAATGCCAATATTTGTATTCTCAAAAATGTGAGTTATTTATTAAAATCAATGGAAACTAGTGTGAGACTAGAAATAGATTTCTATATCAGCCTTAAATGTATCTATTCTTGTTTTTACATTAGCATTAAATAATTTGTTAAACAGTTGTGGTATTTTTTCATAGCTTAATTTTGTAATAAAAACAATGAATGTTTCACAGGTGAATTACCTTACTGTATTCAATTTTTACAAATATTTTACTGAAGTCTATTATTAAATAAGAATTTAATCAGTACAGAAATAGTATTTGTTACAGCAATAATTTTGAGTAGCAACATAACTGGTTCACTTCATTTTTGTAACACTGTTTTTATGCTTTTACTAACTAAAATCACTACAGCATCAAGACTTCAGTTCCTAAACAGCATATGCAAAGGTTGTTTTGTATTTAAGGCACTACACATACCCTGGATCTACAGAAGGACTGTGTAGAGTAGGGCTGTGCAGACAAGGGCTGTTGTAGACCTTGTCCACAAGAGATATAATCCATATATTGTGAAACATCAAAAGCCCCAAAATTCAAACTGTTATGCCTGAGCTTAATGACAGTTCGCATTCTGAGAGAGATCTCAAAAATAAACAATGCCACTAGTTTAGTTTAATGTTTCAAAAATAAGAATATTGTCTTTTGCATTTCAGACATCTAAGATTAGTATTTTTAAGATGTTCTGTAATCAAGAAAGTGTATACATACACTTTACATATACATATATATACAGAATACTGTAGTGTCACATCATATTTTTTACGTCACATGACATTCAGAAGGGAAAGGCTTCAAAAGAATACAGAATAGCAACTTATTTAAAGTTTGGTTTGAATAAAACAGTTTAGATATAGTCTAGAATAATATAATAGCACTTAAATTATCTCAAGTTTCTCAGTCAAACAAATAGAATCATCAAAATGTGACCAATTACAAAAGAGGAACAATTTAAAAAAAATTATTTTATTGCATGTATCAACCTATTAAAATACTCAGACTGATATATTAGCATTAAAAAAAAAAAAAGAATAATTTTGGAGGACAACTTGACACTTCTTAAAAGTCACTTTTGGAGATGATTGCCCGATTCATTAAAAAAAGTCATCTCTTGAACAATTGAGAAATAAAAACTCGTATATGGATTTCTCTTCATTGCTATAAAAGTTACAGTAGAGATGAAGCCCCAAAGGGTTAACCTCTTGCTTGTGACACCTATTGTTTCTATGCACAGACAATATATAAAACCTGGTAGCAGCCTAGACATGACCCTGTAGTAACCCTGCTGTATGCACTTCTCTGATTGTCTCCTTTGCGCTGATCCAACTGCTTGTCCAAAGATCCAGTAAATATTTGCATGCACAGAGTAAGGTAGTGGCACTTTCCGTGTAGAACCGGTAACAAGACACAACATCTCAGTTCTGAGTCAATAGCAAAAAACAAACAGAGGCTGCTAGTGGAGAAGGTCAGCTTTCATGCAACAGTCAGCACTCAGGTACTCGTGACCGTGACCTACACACTTTATCACACTTCCATCTGCACTGTGAAAGCAGAGACTACAGTGGTGGCTGTCCATGGGGTAACCCTACGGGTTCGCTGGACCTAAAGGAGTCTTGTTGATCCTTCACTCTCTGTTTCTTCCTTTCTGCAGACTGGATAACAACCACATGTTGGAACATGATATATCTATGCATATATACCTATGTAACTGTTCATCTCAAAACCATATGCAAGCTCTAAAATTCAGCCTGCAATTCCAAGGGCAAACTTGGCAGTTGCCCATATATTACTATTAGTGGTAGGAGTCCAAGGAATTAGGCTGCAAGAGGCACTGCAAGCTTAGGCAGTGAACAGATTCAAATGCAGTCAAATGCAATGAGTTGCCTGAATACAGCATTTTGCCACATGCACCTATTTTTCTGTCCAAGAAGAATCCAGTTTACAGTAGCGGCAGTGCTTTCTTTAACATATCAGGCTCCTGGTCTGCCTTACAGCTCTACCATCCATTATGAACAAATGCAGAATAACTTGTGTTTCAATAAATTATACATCATTCAAATAGTAAGAAGTACTTTGCTGAAGGGAAGTAGTTCTGCACAACAACTTAAAGTAAAACATGGGCTTTGTAGAGTCAAGAACATTTCTAAATAGTCTGAGATTGAATTTAACCCAGGTCTTTCAAATTCTTTCACTAAGACTCTACTTAAGAAATTACCTTAATTAGGAATTAATAAGGTTATTGCCCTTATTAATTGACAGGTTTTCTTCAGCCTTCTGCAGAAAGCACTTTGAGCTGTAGTTTTATATTGATCTACTTTTACTTTTTGTATTGATCTACTATTAATTTTCACCAAGAATCCACATTGATATATATCTTAATATCAATGTTAGAAAACTGTTCGTTTTGATTTCAAATAGAAGTTAAAGTAAAATGAAAGGGTCATAAAATGGTGTATTTTTCTTTTCCCACTCTATTATACTGATGTAATATGAAGATTTTCATATTTTGACAAAAATCACATATTAGCCCAGGCAAAATGTGAACACATCATAGGGTTTTGAAATTTCAGTGAAACCATTGTAATTTTTGGAAAACTTTTGATCTCTTCTGAAGCAACTCAAAAAAACATTTCTATTACAATATTTTGCACAGCACCAGTGATGGTGCAGACTACATTTGCATATAAGTTAAAATACAGAAGATTCAGTTCTATTGCCTTCTAAGTAGTTTATTCAGAGCATCTTGCCAAAACTTGCAGAAAGAAAATAAAAAATCCTTAGCAAAACTGGTAGATAAAGTCTGGAATGCTGACAGGATGAAAGTTCCTTAAAAAAGTAGTCATAGTCAAGGAACAGAACAGGTGTAAAAATAAATGTTTGTCATGTGCTCAAGAAGGATTAGAACAGTAAGTTAGTTGGAATTCTTTCATCTCTGCCCTTTCACTCCTAGAAGTCTCAGTTAGAGCATCACAGGGTGCAGGTGTGATAGCTTGAGAGAAAATTTTAAACCAAAGTGGTTGGGAAGGAATTTTGTGATCAATGTCTTGCAGTGGTTGGTGGATTCAAGACTGTCGGGAAGTAACACGCTACAAAGCAGAAATCAATATTCTGCAAGTAACAAAGACCACATGCCACTTCATCAGGAACAAAAAGCCCCAGAGAGTACATGGCAGAATAGGATCAGAACAAAGCTAGGGAGCCAAAGCTTCAGTATGTTTTGTGATTACAAACAAGAGGCAGTTTATCAAAATAATTTAAAAAATATTTCCCAAACAGTTTGTAGCTGGACACCAGCATCATAACCACATCTTCCTTTGTGTTATCAAAGTTTTCATGGATTTCCTTTTCTTTTCAGCGCTACTCTCTGCTCCTCTGTCACGTCGATCTTTCTGCTGTCTCCTTACTCATCCACAAACACTTGGGTAGTGGTCTGGGACCCGTACTTTCCTCTAATACCATTGTGTCTTCCACATCTGCCCGCTAGTAGGTCAAGCAACACTAGCAGAAAGCCCAAGCTACTAAGCCCTCTTGTGGACTGTTTTGATGGAAGCAAGAAGAGCAGAGTGAATGGAAAAATTATTAACATTCAATATATGGGCAAAATGTGTAACCTTGACAGCATTAGGTTTTTTCCTATGTTCTGAAAAGCAACTTGTAGACTTTTCACTTGCATAACATACAATTCCTACAAATGTGCTTTTTATTTCTAAATAATGTAATACCATTTTTATTCTCTTCCTCTTTTATACCTCTCCTTTGTCCTTCCTATAACACTGTGAGCTTCCCCATTGTATGCTACCTCTTTTTTCCCCCAGCTCTTTGCATTTTGACTTGCCTTCCTTTCTTCAGGATGCCAGAAAGAGGAAAAGGAAAACATGAGAACTGTCTCTGTCCAGCTTACATAGCTCAGGACTAGTGGCAGAAAAAGTCTTCCTTAACCTCTGCTACTGTGTTTTGTGGCACATTCAGTAGTGGCAGAGACTCTGACTATGTTAATTTAAAATCTGATGAAATTTATGTGCATCTGAAATTCTTTATTTTCTACATATGAAACATACAATAGGTATAGAGGCATGGGAATACTCTGCCTTCCTCCAAACAGATGAAATTTCTAGTCCCTTTGCCAAATAACATAGCTACTAGATCATCACAATTTATTATTAATTAAATACTAAGACATTATAAGATGACTAAGAAATGTTGTAGTTGTTGATGAGATTTGGAAACATCTCAGCTTCAGAGGATTCATTATATTCTGACTAAATTTAAAAAAAATAAAATTTAATAAACAAACAAACAACCCCCCCCAAAAAAAAAAACCCAAAGAAAACCAAAATCAAACAAAAAACCCAAACAAACAGAAACCCGGACCAAACAACAAAAAACCCCCAAACAACCCACCATGACTGAAGAACTCAGAAGGAATTTTTCCATTCCTTTAAGTGGGAGGAGAACTGAGAAAGTGTAAAGTGTGATCAAGTGTGAAAATTCCAGTAGAAAAACAAAATTTTAGGTTCTCTACCCGCTGAAAGCTATGTTCTGCAGGATAATTTTTTCTTTTAACACTGCAGTCCACATTGAAAATGCAGATGTTTTGAAATATGTTTTGTAATGTTTCAAAACTCATTATCATATTAGTCAGAAATAAACGCAAAGTATTAGCAATCTTAACAGCTGCATAAGACAAAATCAAAGATACTTAAGAAGTGGCATAATCTTGAGGTGACTGAATAACAGCAAAGGCCATCCTGGAGCCCTGAATCATGACACTGCCTTTCCTCTGCTTTTGGACCTCACATAAGAGAGGACAGGAGGGAAAGAAACTGAAAAACATGTTGGTTTGTAATATGATGGCAAAGAGGAAAAGCATAAAGCTTGATGTCTCACACTTGGTCATCTTTGAGTCCCTTCAACAGTTACCTGGACCTGAGCAGTTCCAGAGAGGATGCTGCTGCCCTGTGAACAGGTACCTTCTGAATGCCAGTGCATGGAGTGGCACTTGCAGGGTGACTGCTTCCCAGGAAGTCTGTACCTGGGAAAAATGCATAATGAAAGATGCAGTTGTGTTTGTTCACCATTATAGAGGATATTCTAAAATTATAAAAATATATTTAAACAGATAATCATCCCTTTCACTTTTGGGGAGGATGATATTTTTTAGTGAAAAGTTGTCCTATTTGACAAAAATCAAAAGAATAGCAAGAAAGCATACCAATACAAGTGAAACAAGGGACATTATTTTTAAAAGCAGCAGAGTAGCAGGAATGCAAATTTAGGTGCTGAAAAAATATTTGCATGTCTAAAGGCAAAATTAACCACTTAGAGGAAGTGTATATTCGGCTTTTCAAGATTATTCCTATGATTCAAGACAACCCTTTATACAGACCATATCCTTGCTTGGATAAACTGAAATAAGCAGTACAGAACTTGTAATAGATTATGATTTCATTCTATGTGCACTCTGTATTTTTATATCTGTTGTGTGTCTAGCTATAGGATCCCTACCACAGCCACATTCTACTGCATAGTTGCCAACTTTCAAATACCTTATCTGCACAGAAAAATCAGGTGAGGGGGAGGCTGACTCGCATACTTGCTGATAGACATTGCAGCATTACAATGCAAGGAAATAAAGTAATACAGGTTTAACTGAAATAGTTTTAGAGGCACTACTCCAAGTTTTCTATTACTCTAAACAACACCTATAATGTGGCTGTCCCAATTTTTCCCTTCTTGTGCACTGAATGTCCTGGGGTAACTACCTTTATTCAGGCACATTCGCATTTAGAACTGTAGGCATTGGTTAACTTGCAAGACGCAACCTGAATACCATCCTTTAAAATTGTTCTCTATTGCACTGAGGGTAGCTCCTTAGGCAACAAAAAATGAATAGACTGCAGACAGATGTGAATTAACACTCATTTTACAGTCTATGAACAAGTCACAGCTTAGGGTAGAAATGGTATTTTCAATTACAATTGCCCCACAGAGACCATGCACAACACATTTAATGTTTTGGCTATGAATGTTTTGTTTGATTTTATGAAACAAGTTATAGCAATCAGTTTTTGCTCTGAAGGTATTTTTCACAATCCAAAAGATTGGCTTGGGCAGGATGGACATTACTAGTGACTCACACATTTTCTAAAATATTAGAAATTCTGGTCACAGAAAGTATTTGATTAGTAGTAATATTTGAAGAGATAGAGTCACCTCAGGACTCCAGAAAATTTTTAAATGCATGTACAAAGCCGATTTTCTATCCTGCTTACATCTTCATAGTTTCCCAACATGCAACCTCATAGCATTGAACCACCTGAGTAAAGATAACCTGTCACTTAATTAGTACTACTGATTTAATTTAAATTTCTTAAGGTGAAGAAGCAGTGAAGACAGGCCACCAGCAAGAAGTCTGCTTTAGGAAAGTCTTGTTAAGATTTGATACTACAAAGCTTAGAAAACAAGCATTACTAAATTGAGACTTGCCTGTACTACTGTTCTGTTACAACCCTCTGTACCACTTCTCTGAGGAAGATTCAAGGCTGATGTATTTCAGCTGAATGAGAGGGATGAAGCTGGAAGACAGATTTTTCCCTTGAATTTTCATTTATGGTTATATGTATTCATGGCATATCTGTAAGCTATTAAGAGCATTTCTAAAACAAATATTTTACTGGTGGAATATATTAGTTTGCATCAAATTCCAAGCCTTCCCAGGAAAGAGACTCTTACTTGGAAAGGATCTCACACACTAAAATTCAGCCATGAGCTTGGGGACTTTTTGTGCATTTCCAATACTTCCATTGAAATAACAAAATGTGCTGCACTATGGAAATTTTAATGACAGAAAAAATGACTGATTGAATTTGTCCAATGTATTAATAAGAAAGACTTGTTTTGTACTGGAGGTAAAAATACGGAAATTAAACAAAGATTTTATGATTTTTAAGCTTCACAAAATTTGGGATCCTACACATACTCTCTTATTATTTTCATGTCTCTTATCCTATAACTGAGCATCAGCACAACCAGCTCCTTGGCACAGCTGTGGTGGGTAATCATCCTTTTCTTCCATATTGAAGATATAGCATTGTAAATGTTTTAAGAATAAAAATATTTTTCTTCTAGAAATTCTGTTTTAAAATTTTCTCTCCAAAAATTTTTTATTGACTTTATTGACCTGTTGTAGTTTATTCAAAACTTTTGTGTATCTGCCTACATTTTTCAGGGTGTGTTCATTAGTCTCTAATGTCTGGGGGAATTACAAAATATTTTACTACCCAGTAGTTCAAAGGCAATCTTCTAATGGAACATGTATGAAATTTATTTTTTTTTAATTTTTATATATGTTATCTCCAGTTTATTTCTAGTTAAGAGACACAAACCTCTTAGTTTCAACCTATAGTCCACAGTCTTCCCTCCCAGTTTATGCTAAGTAAGAACATAAGTTCATTTAGAAAAGAAGCTCATTTTCAAGAAGTAGGCACATGATCCTATGTGCTATTTTCATATTCATTGGTTTTCTTTACAGGAAAGAGACTTCTGGTCTCGAGAAGGAGACATCTCATAGCATTACCCCTGCTTGATTGTGCAGTCCTCCAACAGTAGCAACCTGTGCTAATTTTTGCACAGATACATACAGAAATTTTGGCAGGTGTTTAATATAAACAGGTCTAGTCTTGTATTCTCAGCACGGGCAAGTATCCAACGAATCAGTGAACCAGCAATTTTCTTGGCACAAAAAATACCTGGTTTCATTAAATTCTTACTTTAGCACACACAGAAAGAACAAAATCTTCA
Source organism: Formicarius rufipectus (assembly GCA_013399695.1). NCBI lineage: Eukaryota > Metazoa > Chordata > Aves > Passeriformes > Formicariidae > Formicarius > Formicarius rufipectus. The sequence continues at coordinate 273,256 of VXAU01003153.1, read as the reverse complement.
CTCAAAGTTTAGTTCTTACAGTCCAGCTGAATAGGTAGCTTCATGTGTCATACAGTTCTCAGCTACACTCTCAACAATTTTAAGAAAGAAATGTCATCAGAGGTCTGAAGTCACATGGCTGCAAGAACATATTTTCAATTTTACGAACAGAATTGTAAGAGGGACACTGAAAGCACCATTCATCAAATTTTCATCAAACTCAACTGCCAGATGAAGACAGCAGATCAGCAGCCACCATCCAAAAAAACCCCAAAACAAAACAAAACAAAACCGAAAACAAAACAAACAACAACCCAAAACAATCAACCAAAAAACCTCTTCAGTCTGCTCATACCAAAGTGAGCATGCTGACATTTTCATGTGGTTGACTAACTTTTCTTTATGGCTACCATAAATTCAACTTGTTATAATTACTGTCAATAAAATTAATGAAATTACAGGCTGCTCAACAAAAGGAATATCAATCTGTAGCATTTTATTAGGTCAGTAAGACCTTCATTTATCATTGGTACATTTTGTGTAAGGCAGAGATTTGGCTCTTGATTTGTAACTGTTGTAATTTCTTAAAGTTACATTCCAGGATCTTAGAAACATCTCATATATTGATTCTGCTTGCTTGATCAAGAAAAAGTTTCTCAAGTTAAGTAGAGGTTCTAAAAGTCTTTCTAAAGGCTTAGAATAACTTCAGTCCTGAGCCAAATGTTAAATGCATAGCAGTTTAAAAAACAAAATGCAGCAATCTTTCAGTCACTGCCAATTTGAAAATGTATCTTAAATACAACACTTCCTAAAAGGGAATGTAAACTTTTCCACTTGGTGCAGCAAGCATGAAGAGGTCCATACCTCCGTAGTTTCCTGTTTGCTATGAAACAATAAGGAAAATATCACACTGTTTTTTCATCTGTGATATAATATTTTCTTTTTATAATTAACCTGAAGGCACACAAAAACCTTTCCAGTATTAAAATCCCCATGAGCAACACATTCAAAACACAGAGCAACACAACTGTGTTTTATCTTCCTGTATTACATGGATAAAAATGGTAGTTCCATGTTCAACTAATAATTGAATTGGTTTGCAAATATTTTGACACTGATTGGAGAGTATTGTTGTGTCAGAATTTAATTCGTGAGTCCCTGACAAGACTGACAATAGGGAACATATTGGATTTTCACTTTTCAAATGTTAGGTCATCTTATTTCACAACTATCTATTTCCCAATCTAACTTACATCTTCAGATGTGTCCTAGGCACTGAAGAAAAAAAAAGAAAGCTTCACTGAAAGTCAATGTGACCTATAGCTCATACTATGTTCAACCATAAGAATTACCCCAAAAAAATTCAAACCAAACCAAAACCAAAAAAACCTCCAAAGAAAAAAAAAGAAACCAAACCCCAGAAAGATAAAACAAAAAATAACTAGGCAGGTTGTTTAGTCAGACATAACAAAAATTATTCATTTGTTTTCTAGAGTCTTCTCACCTTGCTTTAGTAAAAAGCTGGTTTTGGCAGGTTATATCTAGTGATGACAAGCTTCTGTCAGCAGTCTGGGCTCTCAGTGAAACAATCATCTGCTGCTCCCTAGAAAGCTAAAGCTGTAATCCTATTTGGACTTTCTTATTTATTTTAATGCTGCAGCTTCCAACCGTCAGAGGAGTCAAAATGTTTAATAGCATTTTCCATAACCCTGTACAAAGCTGAAGTGTAATACGTACTATCAAGACTTTATGCCAAAAATCTCGATACGTAAGTTATTAAGCTATTCAGGCACACTAAAAAAAGTGAGACGTATTCCTCTTTGGATGGTTTTGAAGAGAAGAGATTGGGCTAGAACTCTGTTGTTCATTAGGAGGATGTCTTATATGTACAGATATAAGAATTCCACTACATACACTGGTTACTGTAGACTGGCAGCAAAAATCTATTCTTTATAGCTAGAAAATACAAGCCTTACTGATTACTCAATTTTGTGACATTACCTCACATCAAGAAATTAAGTAAGTCCACTTACTATTGTCATATCATTTAGCAAAGGATGAGCAATCTTTTCAAGACCAACACCTTTAGGGTTAGAAATCAAGACTATTTCCTCACTAAGCAACTACCTTCAAGTAGTGCTTCAGCTATTAACACTCTTTTTTCAGAGCAGTCACAAACACAATGAATATTAAGAAAGCAAAGTGGATAAGGTAAAGACTTAAATTCACACTGAATTTTGGGATGTTGGCATTGCAAACATCTCTTTTTTTAATCAACTGGAATAAGGTGTTTATTTCTATAGTGTTCTCATGTTTCCCAGGTTAACTTAGAGTAGTCAGGCAACTAAAAACGTTGAAGAGTCCCCTAACCTAGATGTATGCAAATTACCTTCTGTAGGACAGGACACATTACCCTACACAGTGCAAATGAGGAAACTTTACAAGACACCAAGGTTTTTCAAGTGCTGCTTACTATATGTGCCCATTTAGTAGGTATTCCCATACTGAACAATTTCTTTCTTTTTGAGTGGGTTTTTTTTTTGATTTTTTTTTTTTTTTTTTTACTTGCTTGCTTTTCTGCTATGCATTCTTAGGTCAAATTTCAGTAAACAATAACTTGAATTGATATCATAGGAATTAGCTTCAAGCAAAGTTATGAGAACAAAATTATGAGAAAGCAAATCTGCTCTGCAAAGGAAATCTCTCCCACCTCTACAAAACTTAGGACTGCCAGTGTCCTGACTAACCACAAGAGCAGCAATGACTGCAGCTGTCACAGTGACTAGTGTTTCATAAAACAAATACATCACTGCTGATTTAGAAATACAGGGGCAACACTTACTTTGTCAAGCAGTGAAAATAAAAAGAATAATGTACTAGAGTAAAGTATATGATTTTGTACCTTGAAAAACACTTATTTGAACAAATAATCTCAGGTGCTCCTCATGTGAGGACCAAGAGTACCCATAAAAAGGAAAATTAAGCCATCACTTCCCTCATAACTATTTGCCTTGTAACTACAGAAAAGCAAAACCCTCTTTTACTTCTGGTTTTAGAATGCCATCAGCACAGTTTCTCTGAGAAAATGTTAGAATTTAATGTTTTGGGATTTTTTAAAAATGTGTTCCTCAGTACTTATTCCTGCTGAAACACATTTTAAGGCACTAAAAAAAGACATCTTTGGAGAGTTTATCAAGCAAGATCACACTAAAGAGTGCTAGGTTATGTCCTCAGATAATTATTTAATTTAAAACAATAAGGCTGTGTTTGGAAATTATACCTGTCACTTTAAAATATGCCTCCTCCTGATTTAACACTGATTCATGGTACAAGACCCAGTTTCAAGATTATGTCAAAATGAAAACAGTGTTTTTTAAATGACAGGTCAACTGAACCTGAGTGATTTTAGTGAAATATGATTACTTGTAATCATCATCAAAATTTGTTGGGTTTATATATCTATTGTTAAAGAGAGAACAAAGTTCTTAATACGTATTTTTTCCAATGAAGGAAAAATATCCAATATGAAAATCACTTCCCAGTAAGGTAGGGAAAAAATCTGAAAAACAGTGAAATCACAGGGCATTTTATTAAATAATTATCTCTAGTCATAAGGTAACAGGACTTACCAGAGCTGGTGAGATGCCAAGTGAGAGAACACAAATACAAACCAAAGAATTTTTATTTCCAAAAGTTTACAGTTTAGTAGGTCATAATCACTTTATAAAAAGATAATTTTAATTCACGTTTTGTTTTCACCTGGGTCTCTTTTGTGAACCCTGTGATGTATCTGTTTTGCTCACCACTTATAAAGATTTGAAGATTCAGAAATATTTTTCCTTTTGTCCTGCAAATAGTATTGAAGAACACTGAGGACAGATGAATGAATATACCTTTAAATCCTTCTCTATATTTTGCACTGTTTACAGAAAATACACAGTTGTTTTCAAAGTTGAGATTCCTATGTGTCATGAAGGACTTGTGTTACCTAACACAGAATTTGCATCCTTGCAGCTACAGTGGGGTAGTATGTAATTTTCTAAGAGCACTGTGCACTGGGTTCACTAACAGATCAGACTCAGTCCTGTGGGAATGGATTAAGAATATAATTGATAATACCTTGAAATGATAAAGAATATAACTGATAACACCTTGAAATGATGCAGAATGTAACTGATAACACCTTGAACTGATGTTTTAATGTTGCTTAAAATGTGTGTTCTCCTTCCCCCGCCCAGAATCCATGTGTTCCCTTTCCCAGAATCCATTTGTACCACTTCCCCGAAACCATGTGCTTCCCAGAGATCCTTTGCGACCCCTCCTCATGGAACAGAGGGGCGTGACCCACCCTGCTACCTGAAACCTTTCCCCGCCTATATGTTAATCCCCTCATCCCTGTTGGCCCAAAGCCACACAATACCTTTTCCCCCATTGGAGAATCTGAACCCCCTCCAAGGGACTATAAAAAGTCCCTGCTTCCTGAATAAACTCTCTCTCTCTGCGCGCACCCTCTCCAAGCTGTTGTGGTGTCTTTGTCCTTTGCCCAGGGCTCAGGCATCACGTGGATGGGGGGGGAACCAGGGGAGAGCACCCCCTCCTCTCCTAGATACATGGACTGGAAAGTCTAACCTAGGAGACTAATATCATATCGCTGCGGCCATCATCACCCAACACTCCAACGAGGCTCAACACCCACATATCAAAACTCGGATACAGTCCCACATGAGGTCTGAGCTGAGTGGAGGAAGATCCCTAACCTCCATTTTCACATTAGTTATGCTAAGAATGTTAGGCCTATAGAAGAGGGCAAAATACTCACAATTTCTACACCTGAAATAGCTGTTCCTCACTTATTTTATTGCTTTAGCAGTGCCATTTTAGAGGATACATCTGTGTTAGCACAACATTTCATTAACAGGCTCAAAATGGTAAGCAGTCTCAAATAGGAAGGGAATAGTTATCACATTCCTGCAGGATTAAAATGCTACCTTTCTATAAGTCACCTGACAAGCAATGAATGCTCCCACCAAAGCAAAGTACTTCCAAGTTATTATTAGCTTCTAGTAGCTAGTAAGATGTCATGCATTTTTAATGCACCATATATTACAAAATTTGGATCAAATGAACTTTATAAGTAGAAATTTCAATGGAATAATAACTTTGTTTTTGAAAGACACAATGCCAGATAAGGCTACGAGGTTTATGTAGAAAATCCATAACTGAAACCAAAAGGTTTATTGCATTAGATTGGAGCAAAAGCATAAAGTCATGTTATTTATTTTACTTGCAGAAATCTGCTGTGGGAAAAAAAATATTTCTCAACCCAACTGTTTAAAGCAGAGCAAGGGCAGACAAAATAGGCTGTGCTGAGATGACACATCTACTGTACATCCTTTGGCAAGCAGGCCCCAATATTCTAGACAACACATAAACAAGTGTCTTTTTACAGAGGGACAGAATGGCTCCAGTTCCAAATCATAGCTTTCAATAACAAAGCAGGGAAGTGAAAACTCCAGTTTATTTACAGAATGTACGTGCCACTAATGACAGAGATAAAAGTCTTTCTGAGAAGAAATTCAAGGAACTTATTGGCTTGTAGCCTTACAATACTCCCTTCAATATGCATTAGAAGTAGAGATATACGTGTGTCACAAACCAGCTCTGAAACTATGGCAAATGGTAATCTGAAACCTTATAAAAAATAAATGGTATAATAAGATAAATTAAGGAGTATATATACCTTTCTATAGATTCCAGTGGCTACAATTCAGCTTTTGAAAGAAATAAAAATATTTTTCTCGAATTTATATTTTTATGTGTAAACTGCAGAGACAACGAAAAATACGAGGAAGAATGAGTTTGCAACAGAAAGGGGAATGTGACAGTGTAAAGTGAAAGTGCATATTCTTCACCTTCTAAAACTTTTTATACGATTTTGCCAGTCTGGTAATTTCTTTTCATCCCTTGCTACACATAAATCGCACACGTAATTTTTCATGAGTATTTCTATCTACAAGTGCATCAGTTTTAAAAAAGAACACCCAAATCAGCAAAACACGCAGTGTGTTTTAGAAGTGTTCAAACCCGATTATCCCACTTTCTAGCTTTATAAACCACAAGAAAATTTAGGCTATGAAACTATCCTTGTTACAAAATCTGTTCTTGAAATATTCCAAACAGCAGAAGTAGAGCACACATTGAGTTACCAAGTGCTTTGGTGTCTTTTAGAGCATTCACCTGCACCACAAGGAGCCTGATCTCTTACCAATTAATATATACAGAGAGCTGTGACTTGGAACCTTTGAGGACTCCAGCTGCCAGTGGGTGCCCAGGGTGCCAGCTGACGAACTGCTGGGCATCAGGTGGGCCCTGCTGCCTTCTGTCAGTGCTGAAACACAGCTCACGTGGGAAACAGGCAGCTCTAACTGGCTGCACTTTCTAACCTTGGGCATCTTGGCCATTAAAAATCCAACCCAAAAGTCTCCCTTCTAGGAAGTAAAACCTGAGAGGCTGAAGCTGTGTGCTGCCATTCTCACCAGTGGCTCAGCAGCTGCTGCCAGGTCACTGGGCAGGGTAGGTAGGAGCTGTTCCCTGCTCTATTCAGTGTGTCACAAGGGTGCAGGCAGATTAAACATGGTGCTGTCATAAAAAGTAAAAGCAACACCAATACAAAGAGACCTCAAAGGTGCATGATTTTTGCATTTAAATATGATATTTAACCTTGGTTTTGTTTGGTTTTTTTGTGTGGTTTGTGTGTGTGTGTGTGGTTGTTTGTTTGTTTTTCTGGTGATTTTTTGTTTTGTTTTGGTATGGTTTTTTGTTTTTGTTTTTTTTTGCATATGTTTCCCCAAATGCACTATTTGAATGTAAAATTTGATTATGTGGAAAGTTTCTAATTTAATTTTGTTGTTAAAAAATCATGTTAAGATACTTACTTGAAAATTTGGCACCCTGTTCCCCCTTTTTGTGTCATAAATATTTAAATGGAGGAAAAAGCAACAATAGAAATTCCTGAGATTTTTCCTGCAATTAAAAATAAAAAAATAATATAAAGTTTATTTTTATTTCACACTTGTCTTTCAGTTAACAAAGACACAACTTAGCATAAAGCCTTTTGAATATTATGTCAGTGTATTACCTTATTTTTGGACAGTTGCACAATGACTGCAGCTGCTTTATAGGAAACAGTTTAAAAAAACTAATTATATTTCAAGTATTCCAAGGGAAGTGGCCAGAAGAGAGCATAAATGACAAGGATATTCATCAGACACTGGCAGGAGCACGAGCATGTTGTGATTGGGGTTTTAACACATTTCAGAAGCCTGCTGCCTGAGATAGTTTTGTGATTACGTACTCACTCATCTATTTCCCTTTGGTGTTTATGTTGGAGGGATGGCACATTATTTTGAAAGAAACGAAGAAAAAAAGGCATTTGCAGAGGAAACTGTAGCAACTAGTCCTGATATGGAGTGGTTTAACACTGAAACATATAAGTAAAATGTACAAGTCAAATGATTAAATAAAACCCCTAGAGTACTAGTGGTTTAATACTTTCAAAGTAGATTGTGTATTATTATTGTTCTGTAGTTAATGTGAGTCTTGGTGAGTCTTACCCTTGGTTCTAATAGATATGAAGTACACTGTAAGTGTAGCTCTCCCTAGCTGTTTTGGAAGGATGAAATTTGCTTTGCTTTGTAAGCAGAATAGATTATTCCTTTCAGACCAGAGGCCAGTTCTGCTCACCCTTATAGACACAGATGTGGGCATTACTTCTACTGGCATTTCCTTCCTCTTTCCAGTTGTGTTGTTTAAAGAATATATCTGTTGTGCTCCCTGTATTTCTTCTGATTTGGACAATTCCTTTGGCCATCACTCAACGGGAGCAGTAAAAAGATCATTGGAGCTTTGTGACACTACACAGCACTCAGAACAGGGAAGGGTCTGTTTCCAAACAGTGAAATACATAACAGTGGCAGAAATTAATCTCTCGGTACTTTTGTCATCCCAACGTTTTGAAACAAATGTAATTCAAAAAAACCCCAACCAATAAACAAACAAACAAAAAACTGGAAATGTTTTGGTGGTTCTGAGTTATTTAAATAATCCTATTAATGCCTCAAGCCATGTTTCATACATTAAGAAATTGAGAAAACAAATAAAATCACAGTTCTTTGTTCTTGTAGTCATAGTAAAATTTAACTAAAAGGAAGACAGAATAATTTGCATCATCAGAAACTGCTGTCATTTTAAAAGAAAAGGAAAGATCTCTTTCTGGATACACTAAATTTGCAGTCCTTGACAGGATTTCCCCACTAAAATCTCGATAGATTTCAAAAATGACTTATCAAAAACTTTTCTTAACACCTTTTTTCAAACAGAAAGTTTTTCACAAGCAGGTTGATTTTGAATATACAAGATTAAAAAAAAAACCAACCAAAACCCACCACAACAACAAAACAAAAACAAACAAAAACCAGCCCAAAACAAAACAAAAACAAACAAATAAAAACAAAACAAAAACCCAACAACAACATAAAACACTAAATCTTCAGTTAATGAAGAGGAACTTGTGCATGTGATTGCCTCAGTCCTTGTGCCCAGGGACTGTAACAGAATAGATGAAGACATATCTAATGTAAGGAAGGCTTATAGTGCACATAAAGTCTCTGAAAGAATATGAAATATTGTTCCTATTGGTCAAGTTCACTCTGCTTCCACTCCTATCTAGGACTGCAGTGATGATACAATACTAATAACAGATTGACCACAAAACAAGGATGTACAAATATTACAAACTTAAGGCCACCATTACCTGCTTCTAAGATGACAACCTTACAGATAAACACACATTTTAGATAAAAGGCACACTTAAAAAAACATTTGTGTTTTGTACCAACTTGTAATACCTAGGAAATGTGACAACATGTCTTTTTGAGTTAGGTTCAAAATATTTACCAGCACTACATGTAAAATAGTTCAAAAAAGGCAGAGGACAGAAACTATGCAATTGCCATAGGATCCTAAGGAGATCATGCAGTCACTTGCAGTACCACAGCAGTGATTTCCACAGAAAATCACTTTACTCCAGCTGGAAGTGAAAAAAGGGAATGACACAGATTCATGAACTCCTGAAGAAAAAGACAGGGAAAAGTCCTTGTGTTGCAAGATACTCCAGTATAACAAATAGTTCCTGAATGAAACCAGGGTCAGCATTCTGCAAGGTAAATGCCTTTCAACTACTCAAAATGCTATGCAATAAATTTAAATTCAAGAGGTCCAAACCAGATCTCATGGCCATTACTGTTGCTTTACTCACTCAGAGCTAACAGCATACTTAAACTGGGAGATGTGAGTCAAAAATCAGATTTGAGAACAATTGTCCTTGCCCAAAGCTGAAAATAAGTTTGACTGTAAAAGAAATGTAATTATGTCTCTGCAGGAAGGAACACATCCAGAATGATCATGAAGTTGGTTGTAATCGATGACCTTTTCCGAAATACCTTGAACTCTTTCTTTTGTTGATGGGACTTTCTAAAAGTATACTGGGAGCCATAGGTTTCTGGCTTGTACCCATTTTAAACATTGCTTATCGCGCAGTGCTACAATTTGTTATCAGATGACCCTGTGCTCATATACAAACACAACCACTATCAGGCACACACAGGCTATAATCTGGCAATAACTTTAAAAAACAGAAACAAACACAATGTGTAGGGAATATGAATAAACTCATGGAATTCTGGCACAGAATAAGACTACTAATAAGTATTTGGAGGGAAGTACAGTAAGACATGATAAAAATCCACATGAATTTCGGTCCTATTCCCAATGACATAAACTGTTCTAAATAGCTACTGCCACATGAAGTGCTCTCTTTAGAACAGTTCAAAATCCTTTTTGCTTTATCCAGTTTTTACAAATGTGATGATTACCTTGTTTTACAGGTTTCTATTGTCTAATGAGTTAAAACATGGACATTTGTATAAAACCAGTCAATTAGAACCATTATTCTGGCTTTTGAATAAAGGTCTCTTCTTTCAGCAGATACCATACTAGCATGTATTATAGGATAAAAGTATAAAATTTCAGAATTCTCCAGTACTTGTAACAGGAGCCAGATTTTTTAAAAGCACTTCCATATAGCAAGGTATGTAAAGTGGGCTAATTTCAGCAACTACCAGCAACTACTATGGTTCACAATGTGGTTTAGGTTGACAATTCCTTATAATGTCGCCTTCTCAAAAATGACAAATCACTGTAATAACTTTTAATAGCAAGTCAGTGAATCTCTGTCTCTTTACTCTAAGATGGGGATTACTTCCCTGCCTCATGAGAATTTATTGAAAATAAAATCCAGGAATGATTATGCAGCAATAAGATACTTTAGTCATGGGTGCTATGGAACTACTTGGATAGATAAGAACAGAGAATCTGTGTGGTTCTTTTGTCATCATAACTTCTGAAGAGTATGGTGACCTCAATAATTAAACAAATTGTCTGTATCCATAAGGTGTATTTATACTATTCATTGAAAGCTGCACTCAAATTTTTCAGAGCCATAGCATGCAAAATACAAAGGCAATAAGATTCAAATTTAAGCCTGTGTTGAATTGTTTTACATTTGTTGGGGTTTTCTGTTTGGTTTTTTGTTTTGTTTTGTTGTTTTGTTGTTTTTTTTTTGTGTGTGTGGGTTTTATTGTTGTTGTTGTTGTTGTTGTTGTTGTTATTGTCCTTTTTTTATTTGGTTTGGTTTGTTGTTTTTTTTTTTTTGAAGAACAATATATTTGTCCAGATCTAAATTCATCTTCCTTGGCCAGTGCATGGATAGTCTTAACTTCCTCATTTTACATCCCTTTCCATTCATTCACCTGAGACAAACCAGGATGAGGACCGAGCACACAGTCTTTCTTCCCATGCTATACCCAACCTTCAGATCCAGAGTCAGAATACAGCTGCAAGGTGGAAGTCACAGATGGAAACTAGAGAAGGGCACATGGATGGGACAGATATGCTCAATACTTAGCCTGACCAGACTGTACATATGTTTTCTCTTTATATTACTCTTTAGATTCTTTTAAAACTTTATCATATTTCCTTGTTTGGATCAAATGTTGCAACGTACTCATATTACCAAAACCAAAACTTGGTCAGCAAGTGTGTGTGGCATTAATAAGGATCACTTAGGAATTATGCTTACCAAGTGTGAAAATGAATGGAATTCTATTTAAATGGTGCTTTTTCTGTCTAACCTTATCCCTCGAGCTGATACAAGAGTTTCTGGAAAACTTCAAGCTTTGACATTTTACAGACAGTCTCATTTAAGAGAACATGGAAGATTTTAAGCCGCTCAATACCATTTTTCTTAGATATCTGAGGCACATTCCTTTTTTTAAAGCATGTCAGTGGTTTATTTGCAAAATGAATTAGAAAGAAACAACATAGTTCAGTCAAAGGTTTGGTTTTAGAGAATCCAACATCTAGATTGACCATTTTTCTGAGTATTTTATTACAGACGCTCTTCTTCCCTCATTACCATGATGTCACTGATTACAATATTCCAACTGACTAATCAGGAAGGAGGCTATGCCTAAACTGGATGAGGTTATGACTCTAAGGCATTGTTATCTTTTTCTGTTAAGGAAATATTGGTTAGGGAACTCCCTCTGAGGAATCCTCTCGTTTGCCAACTGAAGGGAGGTTGAGGTGCTAGTTCAATCTGCTTTATTGCATACATTGGTAGATTGCACCCATGCTTAGGCTGTGAAATAAATCCGCTCATTGTAACTTATTACTACAAAATATTTCTATTTCAAAAGCATTCATAACTCTACTAGCACATTTACAAACTCGGGAAAATACTGGTTTTCCCTAGAGATATTTATTAACTAATGTTATGAAAAAGTGATATGGAAAAAGAAGGTAGAAAGGGATATAATCACATTTACATTCATGTATATATGTGTGCAGACATACATATTTTATTAAAATCAACAAGACCAAATTTAGGCCTTCAAAATCACCAAGACCAAAAAATTATGTGATAGAAGGAGTCTCAGAATAGTTTACTGAACTCTCTCAATTAACCCAGATTATTCAGCTGAGTATGAGTTATAAAGAATTTTTAAATGAATGAGTATGGCATTAGGTACACATAATCTAAAAGTAAAGTATTTTTCATCTAGTAAACCTATAACTCAAGAAATCAAGTTACCATATCACAAAATGACAGAATGACGGACTGTGTTGCGTTAGAAGGGACCCACAAAGATCATAGAGTCCAACTCCTGGTCCTGCACAGAGCTACCCCCAAGAGTCACACCAAGTGCCTGAGAGCATCATCCAAATGCTTCTTGAACTCTGGCAGGCTTGGTGCTGTGACCACTTCCCTGGCAAGTTCCAGTGCCCAACCACACTCTGGTGAACTTTTTTCTAATACCCAACCTGAACCTTTCCTGACACAACTTCAGGCCATTCCTTCAGTCCTGTCACTGGTCACCACAGAGAAGAGATCAGAGCCTTCCCCTCCTCATCCCCTTACAAGGAAATTGTAACTGCAATGAGGTCTCCCCTCAGTCTCCTCTTCTTCAGACTGAACAAATCAAGTGACCTCAGCTGCTCCTCACGCGGCTTCCCCTCAAGGCTTTTCACCATCTTCTTTGCCCTCTTTTGAATGCTCTCTAATGTCTCAATATCTTTCTTATATTGCGGTGCCCAAAACTGCACACAGTATTCAAGGTTATTTTCCAAGTAATCAAGTGATTTATTGAAAAGTTAATTTTAAGAATTGAGTTAATTTTGAAATAGCTATTTCATCAACTGTATTTCCACCTTTTAATTGTTTTTCTTTTGCTTGAGTGATGTCAAAATAATGTTTTTTAAAACCAATTGAATCTAATTAAATTTTGAATTAAAAATTATGTTGATATATTCTAAGATGTCCCTAAAATTTAAATAGATGATCTTAGGGAATTTGATGAAGAATTTTAAGGGAAAATTCTTTTCTTTAATTTTTACCTAACACAGACTACCACATTTGACTTTAGTGGGGACAACCCTAATATTTCCTGATAGAAATTAACACAGAATTTAGTCCTTTGACACTGAAAATCCTAGATTAAATTAATCAAATAATACTACAGATCTAAATTGTATTGACTATTAATTCCCCATTTAAGATCTTAAAATTGAACCTATTTCATTTGCAATATAAGCTTCCAAAGCAAAACAGAAATCTACAGATAGCAGGGAATATTAAGCAAGAAAAAGAGGAAATATCACCTCTTGTATATGGTACTAAGGAAATAACACTTGAAATATTATGTCCAGTTCTGATTTTGGAAAAGTACATTAAAGATTTCAACATAATTTTTAAATGTACAGGAATAACTTGAAGTTAGAAAATAAGCCTTGAAGAAAGGGACTCTCAGGAAAATCATAAAATGTTGAAATCACTGCAAACCGATGGAACTCAGCATAATTGGAATGATTCCCTAATTTCTCATTGATTTTCTGAGGTATTTATGACTTGGATGAAACTGGAAATTGGTAACATTTAGGGTTTGTGAATGACAAAGTTTGGATTAGTCATTATTAATAGACTCCTCAGACCCTAAGATATAATAAAATAATGGTCTCTATACCTATGAGAAGTTCTGTAAAAAAACATTTTCCTCCTCGAAAGTATGTGAACAACAGATTATTCTTACATTTATATATTGCTAACTTGTTTCATGTGGCTTTGAGGGTAATCGGGCAGAGTGTGAGGGGGAGTTCACTCTTCTATTTAGAAAATTGAGTGATTTAATTTAAAATAGTTATTGCAGTCTACACATCTGGGTCTGGTTAACTAAAGTTGGTAGAATCATTATTCTGACATCCCTAAATCCATATGAGGTATAAAAGCTCATGATATTGCCTTTTAGTTACTACGAAAACATCAGGGTAAAGCCACACTGGGGGTGCAATGACATTAGATTTTGAGGCACCACCTTCTGTTACATACTGAAGTGCAATATTCTCCCTTGCAAGTATTTTGATCCTTTTTCATTTTCGTTTATGTTTTTGGTTGTTTTTTTTTTTTTTTTAATTATTCTCTCAATTTCAAATACCATATCTAAAAGGGAAAAAAAAAGTATCAGTGGGAAATTACTGAGTAGTCTGCAGCTGATAGTTGTTTGTAAATGTAAAGGTAAGGCTATTTCCATTTACTGAATTTAAATGCATTCCGAGTGGCACAGTCAGTACAGTGTCAAGCTTTTTGCTGCGATAAGGCTGGAGGCAGGAAGCCGTGAGAGGTCAGGAAGGAAACACTATCAAGCCTGAGAGAGGACTGAACAGAAAAGGGAGCAGCAGAGCCTCTTGTATTTAGGCTGTTAACAACTGCACTGTTTTCCAAAGATGAACAACTACAAGTGTATAATCTCACCTACTGTCCCTTTAAACTTACTGGGCACAAAATATTCCTTGTTTGCTGTTTGTCTTTTGCTTCTAGCAGCTTTGTAAGGGGAAGAGGGAAGGAGAGTAAGGCAACAGGGAAAGTACTATTTCATATGAACATTTCTTCTGGGATGAAGATTGGTTTGTTTATAGCAATTTAGTTTGACCCTGGGCACACCAAAGGAAATGGCTTTAATACTGGTCTTGCTCCTTCATGCCAGAGCTGAATTCAAGGCATTTAGTTTGCACTGGTATGTTTCCAAACATCACCAACATCACCTGCTTCCCGATATACTGCCCGATAGGAAATAGGTCAGGGAGCAACTTAAGGAGAAAGGGAAAGCTCTAACCAAATTTGGCTTCTAAAACAGAAGTCCAGGGTTGTTGCTCTGTATTACAGCACAAAAGGTTTTCAAAGCAGGTTAGTGAGTCCAGCTGAACTGGGCTGACAAATTGTTTTATCATCCTCTGCAATGGAGAATTTTATATTTTCCTCCTGCTCCACACTGTGATGAATTTAAGACATTTTTCCTTTCAAAATGAGAGAGAAAAACAGCAGGAGACCCCCTTTCCTACTAGGGTGTTCATTCATTTCCTATTTTGCTTGCTGACACTGGAGTTCTTGTGCTGTGCCCCTGTATCAGAGAGGGGAAGGTGTTCAAGGAAACCTGGCAATATGACTTCTGGAAACTTTGAGAAAATATCTCTTAAAAAAACCCCTGATGCTGAAAGGGAGCATCTTAGACTAGCTAATACCCAGTAGAACAACCATGAAAGAGAGGACATATTCAGATGAGAGCCAAGAATCATGATGATGAATGAGACAGTGCTTAATATTTGTCCTAGACATCATTAATTCTTTTTACTGTCTTGTTCAGGCAACATCAAGTAGCCTAGAGAGTGTTAGTGTCTTTCTTGGTGCCACTGGGAATTTTATAGGATTTTGCATGTTCCTCTGATTAGAAAAATTATAATCTTCAGGAAAAAAAAAAACAAAACAAAAAAACCCCAAACCAAACCAAACCAAAAAACAAAAAACAAAACAAAACAAAACAAAACAAAAAAAAAAACAAAACAAAAAACACACAAACAAACAAACAAACAAAACCCAAAAAAACAACAACAACAAAAAAAACCACCCAAACCAAACAACCCAAAAAGTTGTTCTGTTCAAATATTCCTCACTAGTTCTTCAAGTCAGTTAATGTAAAAATACATGATCACCTCTCAGCAGTGCTGACTTTCAGTCACAGAGAGACTTCAATTTTGTTGCTACTATTTTATGCCTATATAGTTAAATGGAAGCCAAAAAATTTACCAAGGTACTAGGCCATCTGAAACATAAATGATGCAAGCCATTGCCCACTGTGTTTAATGAAAGCAGGATATCAAAAGCATTACCAGCTCCAAAAAACCTGTCTAAAATTACAATTACTCACAGTGGTAAACTTGTGCTCAGTTAGGTGCACAGGAATTCATTCCAGTTAACTGGTAGGATTGTTCAACTGTACTCCCTTAAATTATGGAAGGATAACCAAGAAGCTTATCCAATGTACAGCAAAAGTGATCAGTTCAACAGGAACATAAAGAAAAAAATCAGTACTCAAGAAGATTGAAAATACATCTCAAACACTGGATCATTTAATCCCTTTTCAGAGTCAAAGCTTATTCTTGATGGAGAAAGGGAAAAAGAAGTTCACTTTTGTAAAAACATATTACCTACATGTGCTGCCAAGGTCAGTGAGACCTCTCCTGTGTTGAAGTACTAGTGGGGAAAAAAAAGCAGACTGGGAGGCAGCTTTAACTTATGAACTTATCATAAATTTCTGTGGCAACTATTTAGTTGCTAAACTGAGTAGAGAAGAGAAAATATAAAGCTAAATTCCGCAAGTTTTATAAACATGTGATTCCATCACCTTAGCCATTTTTGTACAGAAGTAACAGAGAGAAGAATTTGATTCATGGCATTTTGCTTACCTAAAAGTAATTTTTTTTTTTTGCTGCCATTAATGACAAACTTGTGAAACATTGTTGTGTAGAACTTCCATAATGGGAGAGTTAGTGGAGCCTGACAAAATCTGGCCCAGTTTTAGATGAGGTTTTGAGCAAAACCAGGACAATTTCTGGCACAATCCAGAGATTTTTATTAAATCGGAACTGATGCAAAATTGGGTTGGTTCACTTAAAGCTCAAAATGAATTTTTACACTGACTTGAACATCAAAGTACAGTTTAAGAGCAAGCCAAAATAAATGAACTGAAAGTCTATCCAAAAATTCCTGCAAATCAGAACTAATAAGGCCGTTAAAAACTCTGCCAGCTATCATTTGTTATGCATGCAACTCTCTATATATGTAGCAGCTACATAAAGTTAATGTTAATATATCATGAAAAGAATATTTTATTTAGAGTAAGTGTTATGTTCAAAGGAATCAAGTCTAGCCCACTTTTTTACCTCCATAAATTAAATCTGACTGCTTAACTTGCCCTCTACGGGTACTTTTCTTCACGTACAGGTAGCAGAGTCCTAAGCTAGAGACAGACATATGCTATACTCATCTAATCTATGTCTAAATTGCCAAGCAGTTAGTTTTTCTCGATATTGTGGTTCACAAACTCATCCCTTTTCCTTTCCAAGTAGACACCTAAAAGACATTTTTCACAGGATTACAGCCAGCAGCAGGTACTCTAAACATTCATTGTAACATCTGATTAAAAATGATACAGTGAAATGAAAGTGAGGTGACCAAGATGGAGGACAAGTGCAGTGATCTAATTAGAAAGTGACAATGCTATGTTGTTTAGAAGAAACTTTAGAAATATCCTTAAAAAATAAGTTTATGTACATGGAAATGGATTTCATTGTGTAACCTTTAGTCCAAAGGCTAAGTTCTATGGGATCTTCCCATATCTTCTCATTCCTATCTGTTGTCTTTCTAAAAGTTAAACATAAGCTGATTTTCTTGCTTTGAATCATAGCTACTGGATTTCTAGTGTAAAATATGCTTTCAGACCAGATACAGCTATTTATCTACTCCCTCTTGTGTGCTGTTACAGAAATAGTTTGAAAAATATGCTTTATTTAACTTATGGAACCAGAAGAAATCTGAACTAAAAATACCACTTTTAAAAATCTGAATAGCTGGATTAAACATTATCATTCCCCTGTTAAACACCCTGTCAGAGGTTCTCTTGTGAATATGGTGGTGGCAATATAAGATATGGCAACCGTTTGTCTCTCCTCTCTGTCTGCCAGAGATAACTATCCCTGAAGCACGTCCTCACTCTTTAGCAATTCCAGTTTATAGCATCTTATTTGAAACAGCTGACAAGGCTGGTGCACATGACTTGTTCCACTATGAACTGGAAAGGCTGCGGTGCAGGCACACATCCCCTCTGCTACCCTGCTGTAGGTCTTCACCTCTGGGCATATAAATCCACCAAAGCTAAATTTACCACAGTTCATAAATCTGAGCCCTTCCAGAAAGAAGAAAATACTGAATGATCTTCCAGTCCCAGTGTTGCTTCTACACTAGCTTACTGCAGAAGGTTAAACCTCTTTTCCTCCTGTTTAAAGACTGGAGCTTGCTTAATGAGGGATATAAAACTGTATGGTGAAAGATTTAGTGGGTATGTTGTTTGCCATTAGAATTTGGTTTGGAATTCTAAGGAGCTTTCAGGAGACTTACCAGATAATAATCTGAAGTCGCGAAATTCCTCCAGGTATTTCTCCATCCCACTTTGTGTAACACCATCTTTTGTGCCTGCTGGCTACTTCTAAGCAAAAGGATTCCTTAATCTGTTCTCAAATGCTTTAGTCACCAGACTACTTTGTGTTTTTAAGCAAAGTGAAATTCAGTACTTGAGAAAAGTGCAAGGATGTTGATAAACTGGAAACTAACTCTAGTAACAAAATAAATAACAGCATTCACAAACTTTCCATGAGGAAGTGAAAATGAAGTTGTTAGGTGTCATTTCAGCATCAGTCATGTTGCACACCCTCTCCACTCAAATAAAGACCAACATTGCACAGTGGAGTGTGAGGTGTCTAATGAGAAATCTCTCTTTCTGCAAGGATGCTTGGCTACCTTGTTTTCTGAAAAAAGGAGGAGTAACTGCATACCTGCAGTTACCAAATCCTCACAGCCTCTTATGTGGACTAACTTGTGGACTACTCCTCCTGCACACTGAACTCACTTTTCACACCACTTCAAAAACACTGTTTTCACAACAAACCAAAGGTCATCATATTTGAATACTGCAAATCAAGACAGGTGAGAAAAAGACACACTGAGTTGAGAGGTTCTTACAAAAAAGACCATGATAAACTCCTCCCTTTCTGAGAGTATGGGGTTTCCCACTGAAGTACCCTGTGGTCATATAACTCTGGAGGACTTCTAGGTGGGTATGTCATGTAAGGCTGTTCAACCTAATACCCTAAAATTTCAATTAAAAGTTACTACACATCTGGTGCAGACCATAGATAGCCATTAACAGCTCACAATATTCTGCATGAGATTTATGTTCTCACCAGAAAATTTTAATTAAATGTTGAAAACACAAACATACACACACACACCCCTCCCTGTCCACCCATGTTTAATGGTCCCATGTCCATCAGTGGGTATGATCCACAGAATCACTCTCCATCTGAAATGGTCCACCAATTGGGCAGACAGGTAATAGAAAAAGAGACTCTTTTTCCTAGGGATTTTTTTAATGCAAAACCTGAAAATAATTGAATGATATTGTGATAAGCAGTAACAAATGTAAAATAAGCAGCAGATAGTTTAATTTAGGAAAATTTCGCTGCTCTGTTTGATGAAGTCACAGATATCTTTTCGTCATTTGTACCCCAGTTTCACCCTAACAGAAGGAAGGCAGGTTACTGCTTTTCCTGTGCTCAGTAAAGCAAAAATAGACATTTTTGTACTGTGAAGTAGTACTGAGTGTTGAAGACTGATGAATGCTGCAGCTGCAATCTCTTGGCAGAAAAGCAACGGTCAATCACACTGTCCTGGGATGTTTAAGCAGGCAGGGAAGTCAGCAAGTAACCAAGCCATCATCCCTCATTCCAACCAGCAAAAACAGGAATGTGGGCCACATCTCATCTACATAATGGTACCGATGTGACCATCTTGAAAGAAATCCTACTCCATGGAAGCCACCTTCTTTTTGTTGTTTTCTTAGTAAATAATTGTGAGTGAAGCTTCAATATTCTCCATTCACACTGAGATTTTCACGTGGGAACACAAGAGACCATCACTTTTTTGTTGTTGTTTGGTACTGAGCTATTTACTGTGATATATTCCTGAGAACTTTAACAGGAAAGAACTTTATCTGACATCTGGCAGAAATATAGACAGTTATGTAGATTATAAACAGAGTGATATATCACTTTTAGCAAATATATATCAGAACAAAAGACATTAAGTAGAAGCCTAAATGGCAAAACATCGATGGCAGGAAGAGATCAAAGAAATCCTGCTCTTTGCTATATGAATAGAATAGGTGAAATTACTATACAAGGAAGAGTCTTATATAAAATTAGCATTGATATGTTTATCCTTGTTCTGAATACAGCTTTGTTTGAACTGAGAAAAAAATCATAAAGCAGCCAACAGTGCTCAAGCATGGGTATCCTTTATTGCTGTATTATGTTTTCAGGAAAGATTGATTTCCACCCCCTCCTTTTCTTACCCCCTGCCATTAAATATAAAAGTTTACTCTACTAACACATTTTTATTCATTCAAAAGCATTGAATGGAAATACTATATGGAAGTTTACGTGAAAATATATGGAGAAAAACATTTCCTTCTTAAAAAGCACATCTTAATAAAGCACTAGTTAAAAAAAAAAACACAGAAAAAAAACAAAAAAACAAACAAACAAACAAAAAAAGCAACCAACCAAAAGGATAACTGACTGCTAATGTCACTAAAAGTAGGAAAGCTATGTTTAGGCAGCTATGAGGTAGGGTGTCAGAGGCAACATTGGTGAGGGGTTAGCACAGTCCTGCATCCTCCACCAACACATGATCAGTGGCACAGACTGCAGTAAGCAGTGGTAACAGGGTTCAGGGTTCCAGGCTCCATGGCTCTGGTGGGAAACCTCGCCTGGGACTTCCTCTATTCTTCTCTCTGCTGACGTATATACACTTTTAAAAGCCCTCCTTATGAGTTGCACTGTTCAAAATCAGAAATTTTGTGAATATACCACTAAAATACACAAATAGCACAGGACTGCCTTATTTCTCTCTATTAACAGTGTTCCCAGATAGAATTTCTTCACCTACTTTATTTTTTCTGGGTATCATCAAAACAACAACCAAGGTCACTAAGTTGTAGAATTTTCATTAGATTAATTTTGCTGTAGGAGCAATTGTAATCAAATGAATGCTATTACTTGATACCTGAAGGCTGCATTTTGAGCACCAGAAACCAGTTCTGCTCCTCTCACAGCAGTTTTGCATTGTCACTTAATAAAAGTCACTTTTGATGGAAGATATTATTGCTCTTCACTTGTGCCAGAGGATCCTGGTGCTACAGGATCTGTGAAGCAAGATGTATGTGGATGCCTCAGATATTTCAAATCCAGCCTAAAATGTTGGGAAACATAGCTTTAAACAAATTGGCTTTGTACTGTTCTTACAGCACAGGTATATACACCACTTAACACTGAGGGACTGGAAACATTCTGCAGAGTTGGAATGAGTAATGTAGGACCAAGAATTCTTCAGTTTAATTGACTGGTATGTCTATGTCAATGCCTTAGAGTGGCCAAGCTTTAGTTCTGACTTAGTTTTTCTTCATGAAATTGTTCCCAACACAGGAATTATGAAACTGTTCAGAATAGTGTAATGAAAGAGTCCAGTCACACTATCAGGCAAAGCTAAGGAGCACACTTTGCTCAATGAAAGAGGATCAAACATATATGCACAATACAAGAAAGATATAAAGCTATTAGCAAATATCCAAAGGAAGGAACACGGTGAAGGACCTTGAGGGAAAACCATACGAGGACTGGCTGAGGTCACTTGGTTTGTTCAGCCTCGAGGAGCCTGAGGAGAGACCTCATTGCAATTACAACTTCCTCGTGAGGGGAAATGAAGGGGCAGGCACTGATCTCTTCTCTCTGGTGACCAGTGACAGGACCTGAGGGAATGAAGCTCAGCCTGAAGCTATGTCAAGGGAGATTTAGGTTGGATATTAGGAAAAGGTTCTTCACTCAGAGTGTGGTTGGACAGTGGAACAGGCTCCCCAGGGAAGTGGTCAGACATTGATCTCAATCACATGGTGTGATTCTTGGGGTTGTCCCACACAGGGCCAGGAGTCAGACTTCCATGATCTGTGTGGGTCCTTTCCTGCTCAGGATATCCTATGATTAAAAAAATGAGAATGTGATAAAATCACTGTAGTATGTTTGACTGCAAATCATGAAGACCAAATATCTGGCTCCCTACAATTTCTTTTAAATAACTCTCAAATAAGATTGACAAGGATTTTATTTCTGTACTCTGAAGAATCTCATTTTACACAGTCTTCAAACTCACAAATATGGGGTTTTGCTGTGTAAATTAAATGAACTCACTAGAACTATGATAATGTAAGACTGATGATACTATTTTCAAATTCTTCATGAACAGTTGCTAAAATGAGCAGGTTATATTTCAGTGACCCTAATGTCTGGCATAAGTGGATTTCATTAATGAAAGGGAAGCAATTAGCTCCTCCATATTTTCCTAAAATGCAAAGTATAAAAAAATTGAGTTGGGTGATCATATAATGCATTTTTAAATTTGCAGTAGATGCTATCTGAAGCAAATCAGCAGTCTATCTACATCAGTGTGGTAGTACTCATAAAAGGCAAGTATTATGATGTGAAACAAGAGATTAAGAAACCCTGAAAGGTCCATTTATAGAATAATAAACCCAAGGAAAAAATCCCTTCCTAACTGCTTTCAGCATAAAGTTGTCTTATGTTTGAAGTCAGAATTGAGAAGTCTTTCAAACACCTGGATTTGTTGTTCATTTAATTATCACAGTATTTGCTTTATTTAATTTATCTATAAAGAAGGAATGATATTGTTTAATGAGTTACATTGTGTTCTGTGGCTCAGTAAAAACTATATGTGCCACTAACTTTAATCAACAGTTGTTCAGAAATTTTCTATCACTTCTGACAGAACGTACAGATTTATGGATCTGAAAGCACTTGACATGAATATCACTACTTCTAGAAAGTATTTAAAATGTATTTTTAAACAGTAGAGCATCTTGACTTCATGAGGATTTTTATATCTTTCTCAGATATATCTTATATATTTTATATCTTGCAAGTATCTTGCTCAGATTCATCAAATAGTTTTATATTTTATTATAACAATATTATACGATGCAAATTAAAAAAAGGACTAAATAATTCTTGTTTTTCTTAATGCGATAAGAATTGACTGGATTTCCTGTCTTGCACAAAATTAGAATTTTTTCTTCAGGACAGATATGTTTCTTTGCAGTTATTTGTTTTATAGTTAGACCTATATCCCAGACCAAATTTACAGGAACCTGCATACATGTGTATACATATATATGTAACCTACTTCAGGTCTTGAGTTACATTTTTATGACAGCCTCCGAAGACTCCCTATATAAAGATTCCTTCTAAGAGTGACTCAGAGTCACACTAGCCTGAGAGTACACTGTGTGAATAATCTTCTAAAGAAACTGTTCTGGCCTCTACCCCATAAAAAGTCCTAAAATACATGGAAGAACATTATGGACAGCATATTCCATAGAAATAGCGAAATCTAAGTATATTATAAGGTCTTTGGAAACTTCCTTCTTTCTTCTCTGTAGATATGTAACTTTGCTAACTTTTTTTTTCCTGTTCTTGGCTGCCAGCCACAGTAAAACAGCTGAACATCTTGATTATCAGCAACTTCAGCTGTATTTCCATCCTAGAAATAATTTCTTTCCTGATTCAGGTGGCAATTCAGCCATGGAATAACAGGAAAATGAACTTAGGTTGCCAAAAGAGTATAAAACATGATAATCACGATAATCATGCTTCAGGCAAGAAGTCTAACCTGAAATGGAGTTCTGCACTTCAGTTTAAAAATCAAAAGGCTCAGAAAGTGCCCAAACAAGTTCACTCCCTTTGTATTAAATTATATCTTTAACCTCCTGAGGCTTTCTTCCTGTGTTAACAATGATAGCAATAGTGGTCAGTATACTGCTTCCTTTTAATAAAAATAACTGTAACTATCAGAATATATCAGAAGTTATTAATAAAATTTTAAGCCTTTTGAGAAAAAGTGTTCCACTGTCCAAGCTCAGAGCAACCTATTAGTTTGAATGCATGTAAAGCTTAGTTACCTAGTTCTGCTTGGGCTAACTAGGAATTTAGTTTCACAGACTCAAGAAGTGGGCCCATGGGAATACCATGTGGCTTAACAAGGCCAAGTGCAAGGTGTTGCACCTGGGTAGTGGAATCCCTGGTATCAGCACAGGATCAGGGATGGACTAATCGAGAGCAGCCCTGCCAAAAAAGACTTGGGGGTATCGTGGATGAGAGACTGGACATGACCTGACAACATGTGCTGGAAGCCCATGAAGCCAGTTGTTTCCTGGGCTGCATCAAAAGCATCATGGTCATCAGGGTGAGAGAGGTCCTTCTCCCTACCTCAGTCTTCTGAGACCCCATGAAGAACGCTGCATCCAGGTCTGGGGTCCTCAGCACAGGAAGTACACTCACCTGTTGGATCAAGTCCAGAGGAGGATCACTAAGTTGATTAGAGGGATGGTACACCACTCCTGTGAGGAAAGGCTGAGAGAATTGGGCTTATTCAGGCTGGAGAAAGAGAAGGCTTCAGGGTGACCTAATTTCCACCTTCCAGTACCTGAAGGGTGCCTACAGGTAAGATGGAGAGAGACTATTTACGAGAGCATGTAGTGACAGGACAAGGGGTAATGGCTTGAAAATAAAAGAGAGCAGATTTAGATTTGATGTTAGGAAGAAATTCTTCACTGTGAGGGTGGTGAGACACTGGAACATGTTGCCCAGAGAAGCTATGGATGGTCCAACCCTGAAAATATTTAAGGCCAGATTGGATGGGGCTCTGACCAACCTGGTCTAGTGGAAGGTGAGTTGGAACTAGATGGTCTTTAAGGTTCCTTCCAACCTAGACCATTATGTGATTCTATGAGTCTATATTTTTTACTAAGAACAAAGAAATACAGGACCAGTACAGATCCCCAGTGTCACTAAGACTAGGTCCCTGCACTTCATGACCTGGAGTCATCTCATTAAAATTCTGTCATCTAAGGGTAGTTATCTACTCCAAGGGTCCTTGATGCAGGGGAAGATTCACTCCCCTGATTTAGACATGTACCTGAATCTCAGGCTGAAACACAAATTGTCTCTGGCTATAGAAGAACTATTAAGCTTCAGAAATTTCTGATAAAGTAGATGTCTTTTTTTCCTTACAGCACATTCCTAGGGCCTTTCTTAGTGTCTAGCCCATGACACAGACTTGGCACTAGGGACATGTTTTGGTTCACTGCGCTGGAAAGAGTGCGCTTAACTAACCAGGGCATGGTAATTAGAAAACAGGCAGGTGAGACAGAAGGGACTGGAGAAAGGGAAACAGAATCCTACAATTCTGCAGGAAAAAATAGTGTGCCTGCTAAAACTAACCTTCTAAACAGAGCATTTGATATAGCCAGAAAGCAAACAAAGGATATGTGGGATTATATGGGAGATATGGCATATATGGGATTTCTCTTAGGAGTTTCATGTGTCTCGAAGATTGCCTGATTTTCCAGCTTCTAGTTGTCCTAAAAAAAATAAATAAAAAAATTCCTCCATGAAGTTTTCTTCTTACATCCTTAATTTGAGAATACTGTAGAGAAGATAGTGAAAATGTATAATTCTTTATGTTGCTTTTGGTTTGTTTTTTTGGCGTTTGTTTGTTTTTCTACTTTTTGCTCTTATTTTATGTAATAGCTTTAAATATAACAGTTTTCAATACAAGCTTTTGATGTCTTGAGGTCTTCAGAAATTACATTTTCTGTTTTATAAGCACAATAATATTAATCTTAGTAATGCTTGTTTAGACCTTTTCAGATTTAACTGCTTACCTAGAATTATCTCTCAATTTGTGGTAGGAAAGGGCATTTTGAGTCAAGCCATTGTATCTTCTTGACATGTGTGGAAGTATTCACACCAAGCACTCTGAACACTCTGAAGACTTTCAGCTGCTCTCCAGAAATTCCCTTTGCAGAGGTAGAGTGTCTGCTCCAAAAGACAGTTTAAAATACTGCATTGCATTTCTAATTTACATAATTATGTATCAGAACTACTGAATAAAATGTGAATCTAAGCAGATTGGGTAGTAAGTAAGTAACTATATTTGGATGTTCTTCCTGTTATTAAGTAGATAGAATGAATAGCTTTAAAAAAAAAAAAAAACAACAAAAAACCATAAAACAAACAAACAAAAAAACAAAACAAAAAAACAAACAAACAAAAAAACCCAACACAAAAACAAAAACAACAAAAACCAAACCACCAAAAACAAACAACCCCCCCAAAACAAACAAACAAACAAACCCCAACATTTCATTATATGTCTAATTTGTAGTGGCAGTGCTGTTATCACATCAGTAAGGCTATGACACCGAAAAGGTTTGCACAAGAGTTTAATAACCTTATATTATTAAGACATAACTGGGGAAAAACAGACTAATTTTGGAGTCAACAAACTCTTCAAATGTGTTGAAATTGAAAAGCCTCTCTGGATGGAAGCCACTTACACCAATTCAAGGGGAACCTGAGAAAGCCAGAGGAAGAGAAATTCATAAAGGCTTACTACCTACATAGAAACCATGTCTCACTCAGGAAATCCCAGAGCTTCAAATGTTTGAAGGCTGGGAGAACATTCAGGAAATCAAGATGTTTGTTTGCCCTGTTCTTATAGTCTCCCTTAGGCATTTGCTTTTGGCCACTGCCAGAACTGGGATGACATGTTAAGCAGACCCTGTTATGACCTAGGACAGATGCTGTTATGGACATATTTATGTTTTTTAAGAAATGAACCATAGGTATAAGTTATAGTTTTTGGGTTGGTTATTTGGTTTGGTTTGATTGGTTTTCTTTTTCAAAGGCACACATTTCACAGTTGAACACTTTCCAGGTGACATTTCAGAGCGGTGTCTGTCTCTGCATGCATATAACATTGATAATTCTTCATTCTTTGAAATAAGTTACTTTTTCTTCAAGAAATACCTAGGTAACAAAAAGCAATAAATTTAGTTCAGGAGATACATTAATGAAAGGCATGATATTTTCTAGGGCGACTCAGATACATTCTGTTTACTAACAAGTACTTCAAAGCCTTTAGAATGCATTCTCACCCTAATTTAGCTTGCTGGTCTCTAAAAAGTTTAGGAGATGAAAGCAAAGCTAATCCACAATCCACTCACCATGCTGGTTATACGTGCAGCACAAATACAATGCCTTCTTGATTAGAAGTGAATCAGGTGCAGCATGCAAGCAGAAGACATGAATAGAAAATATGCAGATTACTATTGTTTTAGTTAGGAATGGACATCCTCTCAAGCCTAATCTATGCAGGGCTATCAGGTGCTAAAATATTCTCTCTGACAGTACAGAAACAAGCAAACAGGGTCCTTATTGTACTGCTCTGAAGTATCTCATATTCACTTGTGATCTCATGCTGCTACCAGAGGAATGTGAAACAACAACATCACAGCCCTGGTGAACACATTCACAAGATTTACCTGTCAAGAGGACAGCAGACGTGCTGGACTGAAAGGCAGGGATGATAGCTCATTTCCTTGTTTTGTCTTGTTTGCAGAAAACAGAACCTTTAGAGGGGCCTGCAGTTGAAGAGAGAGAGAGAGTGAGCAGCCTCTATTTATTAAGGTGGGATTTGATAATGCTAAGAGAATTTTAATGCATGATCTGTTTGATCTGTAGTTTAGGCTAGTTGAGACCATAAGATTTTTAATGATTTCCTCGTAACTCCATACAAATACAGTGCTATCTGACAAATATATTGAAGGCCTTCATTTACTGTAAACTGGAGAAACTAGGACTATAGCCATGGGTCTGGAATGAAACCTTCATCACTTTCTCCTTTTGAACTATTTACTTCCTCAACTAGAATTTAAAGGTAACTTTTTATTAAAATGTGAAGCCATGCTTGAAGCAAAAAAATAGATGTCTTTGCACTGACTGTCCTATTCCTGCAAAAGTCAGTAGAAAACAGCTATGAGAATAACTCCTGTTTAGGAATTGGTATCTACTGTGAACCCTAACAGAAATCAGTTGACTCAGACAGTCCACCAACCTCCAGTTACTTCAGATGACAAAAAACTGCAGTCTTGGAACACAGACACTGAAGCAATATATTCAGTGTCATAATAATTATTAATATCCACTAGCTATACTGTTATGAAATTCACCTTGAGACTAGACCTGCTAGACCTGGCTTCTGCTTCAGTGCAAGTAGATTAGACAAAAAGCTGGATTGTTCTACAGGGAGAGACTGGGGGAAAAAAGGTTGTTTCTCTTTAGGCTGGAGAGGAGAAAGCTAAGGGGAATGTGATCAAGGCCATCATAAAGACAGCGGATAAGCTGAAATAGTTAGGCACCAGCTCTGTAGCAGCAGAAAGAGAGAAAACTTATGGAAACTGTTAGAAATGGGTTTAAAAGAAGCAAAATATTTCTTTGCACAGCAGGCAGTAAACTTTGGGAATTTAAGTGGAGTCTGGAAGTGGCAGCTGCTTCAAAAAGGGGTTAGTGAAATTCACAACAAATAGCTTCATAAACAGGAAAACAAGAGGCAGAGACATGCCCTTAGAAATCCTTCATACAACAACCATGGCTGTTGGGAAGTGTAAGGGAAAAGCACCAAAGGATGTGGCTGTGCCTGCAGGCCTTTCCCCAAACAGCATCTCATGTTGTCCCAACGGAGCCAGACTGTGGACACAGATCATACTTGGATCCTTCAGGGTATTTCTCATATGGTGTCATAAGGACTGAACAGGAGGTTCTTCAGTTAGTGAATCTTCCTCTCAATTTAAACCACAAGCCTTATACTTATAGGAAAAGGTGTGTCCATCAGCCAACTTTCCTTTCCATGCCACCCTCAAAAGAGAATGATCTCATGCTTAACCTTAAACACCATGTGGAATTGTGTTGTTTCCAGTCTTGAAGTTTAACACATGTGTACCTGAAGTACCTGGCACTCAATTCTTCTACAAAACAAAGAGAACCTAAGAATTCACATTAGAAAGATAACAGATAAAACCACAATGAACAAATCAAAACATTGTTAACTGCTTCCTATTACAAGTACTCCATCCCTTCCCTTAATTGATACCTCTCTTCTTTTCTTCCATCTTTGACCTTCACCTGCTAGTTTCTTCTACCTTCATCTGTTGTTTCTATCCTCTCTACTGTCTTTCTTTCCCTACTTATACCAAGATAGTTACAGGACTAAAGGAATTAAGGTCTTAATAGGAATATGAAGTGTTTTGGAGAATTTCCATAGGATCTCTGGATCTCCAGCAATGAAGAAAGTACATAGAAATTCTCACTGTTCTAAAGGCACTCACTGTCATGCTTGCAATGTACTTTTGAGATGCTTGTGTGGAAATGCTATATGAACTCCACATACTATTACTGTAGTCTAGAACACACAGAGGATAAAGATGGGTTGCCAAGTTCAGCAGCAACCTGTGTTTGTTTTCAGTTTTTGCTTGCCCTTTCTATGTTTCAAGGTGACTAATATTTGATACACACTATTAGGGGATGAGATGTCTCTTAAATGTGCCACCCAGAATCCTGCCTCTGAAAGGGAATGAACATCAAATACTTTAAATAATAATTAAAGAACTGCCAATTGCTCACAGTGTGTATACATGACAGAGTTTCCCCTTAGACTTCTAAATTAGAGGTAGCATATAGCAAGGTTTGCATCCCTTGTAGAAAAATACAATTATATTTTTTGTATAAACATCTAATCCTTTTTTTGACACGTAGGAACAAAAATATGAATAAAAAGTAATGATTTCTCACATTGTCTAGCTAAGATCTGCTGACTGATAAAATAAGCAGGAAGATGGAAGGAAAAGACATGCATGCCTGCTGTTAAAGAAAAGCCTATTTGCACATAATGCTCTGGAGAAATTATTGAACATTTCTTCCACACAAAATACAAACCTTGTCACTCTGCCAGGGTCAGTAAGACCTGGGCCAATCTATTGAGTCATTTCTAGTTATACAAGTTAAACGGTTTAGTGGTTGCTTTAATTAGGAGCCCCATTTTGTTTACAAACTCACAAAAAATGGTAGCAAAGGGTGTTTCATACCCATGCTTACCAGCCCTGGTCCTCATCCTAACCTTTATCCCTCCAAAAGAAGTTTAACTCCTTCCACTTGTGCCTGGCAAGTTGCCAGAAACACATTTGCAGAATGTAACAAGCATAGGTGTTGCAGCATAAATGTTAGATATAGCACAAAGCATCTCTTCTGTGAGAATCCTGTGTAGCACAGGAACAAGGAAGCCTAAGACATTACTGGCACTGTAAGTAAAACAACAGGAATTTAAATTAAAGTACAACAAAAAAATTATTCTCATCTCCTTACATCTGTTAACAACTTCACTGCAAATGTTTTCCTTGTGATATCAGTTGTTCCATCACATAATACTCTCTTCTCATTCTTATCTCACAAACATATCTGCACCTTCTTTCATGCTGCTCTTTCTAGAAGATAGGAATGACCTTCAATAATCTATTTGTCCCATTTGGCCTTTACCTGACAAACACATTGGCCAAAGGAACCTTTTTACAACATTCCTTCATGAAAGTTCAGTGTATATTGAGGCCAAGAACTCATGAAACATCTCAAACACTAAGACTTTGAAGAGTCGCAATGAAAGTGACTTTGTGACCTGAATGCTCTGTCAAGTGAGGCACTTCACATTACTCCAGGTGGCATAATGAAGGGACCAGTTCTGACCAAGTAATACCATGGTCAGCCATGTAATTTTGTAGTTTATAAACGTGCCTAATGAATCAGGAGAATGACCCTCCAAGATGTACGAAATCCAAAGGAAAATATGACAAAATTTGGGCTGCAGCAGAACCAGACATCCTGTTCAGAGAGTTGTTCTTCTCTGCAGCTTCCTTTCCCCACTTCCTCTTGGCTCCTAGTCCTGTCATTAGACCACATCACTTCTCTGTTGTTAGCAGGTTATAAATACTGAGATAGATAGGTACTGACATGATGCTGATAACAGTCTGATAGCAACAGATCTACCTTATCAGCTGCATCACTTGCCTAAAAGCTAACAGAGTTCAGCTGGGTCCTCCTTGCTGCTAAATACCAGCAGCAAATTTGCATCTCCCTTTCTCTAAGCCTAAAAAAAAAAAATCTTTCCCATGTTAATATTCAAACAGCCTTGCAATTTTTCTTGCATGGCTGAAGCATAACACTGCACAGAACACATCAAGATCTGTCCACACACAAAAAGTATTTCTCGTGGGGTTTTTAAGTACACTTTAAAAATCCAGGGATTAAAAAGTCAGGCTGTGAAGCACATTTTATCATTGGTTAATACAGGATTCTTAAATCAAAACACTGCTGATCAATAGTGAAGTACCTAACTCTTAGCTTTATTGATTATGTCTACACAGACTTAATTCAGAGGTCAACTGTGCTGGCTCCCCAGATACACTCTTTGTGGAACTTAGACATTGCTTGCACAGACTGGGGCGTACCTACCTATCACACTCTTGCACTTTTAGCTAATTAATACATTCTAATCCATGTTGAGAAGTGCTAGACAGTTTGGTGCTGGTTTAGCCAAAGAGAAAAAGGTTTCTCAGTCTGAGCTCAGCTCTCAGCACAGACTACAAAGAAGCTTGCTTTTCTTTCTGCCACCTAGAAGGGTACCAATAAACTAATGCTGACTGATGTTCTCAAATCTCCTTGTAAATTCACCCAGACTATTTGGATTTTTTTCTCAAAAGAGAAATCATTCTTTTTCAAATTGAAAACAATAACAACATCAATAAAGCTTCCATCAATAAATCATGAATTTCAGGAAAATTTCTGTGTATGATAAAAATATCAAGACAGATTTCAGAGGACACTGTTTTAACATAATCTCTTAATTTGCAGGACGAGTCCAATCCGCAAGATGTTGATGTCTTAATCCAGTTGATGCCTTAATCTAGCTATCATCCAGATGGATGCTGGTGCCTTAATCCAGCTGTTATTCAGCTGACTGAAGAAGTGTGTTAAAATCAGGCTTTTGACAAACTCTTTTCAAGTTCTCTTCTACATGCTCTGTAATTGCCAGTAGGGATGTTGCCATCAATTTCAGGTATGAGAGAAGATTTCTGTGTGCAGAAGTCTGAAGAAGTGAAGGATTTGAGTGAAGAGGAGGAAAGTGATGGGAATTCAGCAGTACATCAATGTATATTTTCATGGCTGTGCCAGCCATGGCAAGGAGGGAAAGATGAATAAAAATTTCTCCCAGGCCTTAGTTTGCATTCATAAAGGTCATCTGGGGGGAAACTGCTTCTCTTGACGTACTGTACAACTCTCTGGAATAAGTTTGCTGGAGGATCTGTTGAGAAGAGAAAGAGTAGGAATTTGCAGCCTTACAGACTGTAGTCACTGCTTAGACATGCTGATTGTGTTGGCGTTACTGCCCATGTCACATTTTTGAGACCACAGGTATGACATTAGTTTCTGCCACATGCAAGTTTACCCCAGCATGTACATTTTCACTTTTCCTCAGCAGCATTCAGCACCACAGTGTAACAGCTCAGAGGCCCAGCAAAGACCAACACTACAGGTAAAGACACTCACATTCTGGTTTAACTCTAAATGAGTGTGACCATTAAAAAAAATCCAAAACAATTGACAATCTCAAAAACCTCAGAGCATGGCTGTGTTAAGGGCCACCAATTTCCTCAGCCAGTAGCACAAGATCAGTTTGCAAGCCTGTCCTGTACCAGCACCAAGACTCTTTTCACACATCTTGTTACTGCATTGCAAACCTTGGTTTAGTATTTCTCCAGTGCTGGCAGGGAGAGGAGTCCTGTCTGACAACTCTCCATGTATCACATTTTGTCCCCTCATACCTCCCACCTGAGCAATATTAGGCATATCGAGCTGTTTTACAAACACTGTTTATCCTTTCCAGGCCATGACCTAAGTGATTTTTAAGATATCAAGCAAATTATAGATGCAATTTCAGAAACTGCCCAAGTTTAAAAATAGACATCAAAAACTGCCTGCAGAATCATGAGCCTTGTTGTTACTCTCACACACTCTATAGATTAAACTACTTCTCATTTTTTCCTGGAGGTGGGGCAAGGTATCTTATTCCCAAAAGGTATTTCCCTCCTAAGGCTAAGTAATTTCCTTAGATGCAACTTTTAATGAGTGGAAGAAACTGGACAGAAATCTGAACAGGCCAGGGACTAACAGTCCTGTGAAGAACAGGGAGAGCTAATAGTGAGTAGTAATAGCTATTGCTATATATTGCTCCCCAAGGAGAGAGAAAGATGGAGGGGAAAAGAAGGGAGGGCAAGTGAAGCCCATGTCAGATTAAGATCTTTTTCCCTCTTTCTTCTTGTTGGCTGCAGCTGGGTCTCACCCACTCTCCGTCTTGAAACTGTCAGCAAGCCAAAGCCTGGCACAACGGCCAAGTAATTATTGATGACATGTGAGCAGTATTTTTCCAGAATGGCTTTCCTGCCTTTCTGCAAGAAAAATAAACAAAAAGCTGTACCCCAACAAATATGACAGGAAAAATAACAATACTTGTGTGGGACTGATACTTGAAATGTGCTGCTCCTCCAGCTGCAGTCTGGAGACAACTACTACCACCCTCACCCTCCATCATCTCAGCAAAAAAGGGAAAGATTGAAGGCAGAATGAGAGAAGGGTTCTTTCCAAAGGTCAGCACATCTCCTTTCCTCAAAGGTCAGTGCCACAAAAGAACAGGGAGAAGGCAGAAAATATAGAAATCACTGCACATAGCAATAACTGAGGGCGACATAGCACTGTTTGCATTTGATTTTCTGGGAAACTAAAGAACAGTATTGGTCAGTTCCCTCCTCTCATTTTAACCTGAGTTACACAACTCACTCTGCCATCTTTTAAAGACTAATAAACTCATGTCATATGCAAGGCCCCTCGCAAATAATGATTTCTACGAGAGTTTCTCAACCATCGGGCTGTTCACTTCAAGATGGGAAGATAAAATTCTAAAATTCCACTGCATGATACATGACTGGTCTTAAGGATTTTTACAGATCTATCCTGAAAATGTTACCTGTTGGCCTGTGTAATATGCTCTCTTATTCCATCTGTCAAAATCAGGACCAGGTATCCCATTCCATGAAGGGAAACCTATGCTCTGGTCACAGTGTGCTTTTTGCACAGTCCCATTGAGTGGAGGTACTGGGATGCAAGGACTGTATCTCCATTACAATAAGCAGATGTAGATAATTTCTGTATGGTAACATGAGAAAATCAAAACGGGATAAATAAATAAATATTTTAAAAATTATACTAAGAAGTGTGTGTGGAAGGGTCTGTATTCTCAAAGCTATGTTTGCTTCATCATTTTTTATTTTATTCGTACCAGAAACCTCCCGAAGTCTTTACTCTTTACTAATATCATATCCACTTCCATGAGCCCTCTTCACTTGAACTACAGCAAACTCTAAGTCCTAAGATTATATGAAATCTGGGCTTTCAAAAAACTCACTTGGAATTTTATTATGGTAAAAAGATTCAGATGCTGCAGTGTTGGTTGTGGGTTTTTTTGTTTTGTTTTGGTTCGGTTTGGTTTTTTGGGGTTTTTTGTTTGTTTGTTGTGTTTGTTTGTTTGTTTTTAACTATTATTATTCTCTCCAGTCTTCCAGTCCTTATTTTCCCACATATTGTAGGACTTGCAAGTTAGGTTTCAAGATATTAGTAAAGTATGAAGAAGAATTTTGGAAGGTGTCCAGTTATTCATCCCACCCAGATGAAAATCTGGAAGCACACTGTTAACATGGCTATCCTGGCTATCAAGTGTGACCTCAGCTAGAACAAATGCTGAAAAGATGTCCGCTGAAACAGGTAACCACAGGACTAACACAGCTATACCTTGTTTACAATTTCATACTTCTCTATTAAGTAATTCCATTTTTCTCTACAAATTGTTTTGTGGTAGGAGCAGACATGTTACAAGCAAGTCTTAATGTTGCCTGTTTTCGGTGTGCTTTATCTTGCTACTTTATAAACCAATGTGATATTTTGGTAAAATACAGGAATTGATCAAGTTTAGGACGCAGGACTTTGCAGGACTATCTAGTATCATCTATTCTGCCCAGTGTCTGGCTAAACAATATAAAGTGATTTTCTAGTGTGTCAGTGCTAGAGCTAACTGCAGATTTTGTAGAATGTAAAATGCTTCATGTGCATTATTTGTACTTCAGAAAGATGATACCAATCCCAGGCCAGGCACACAGCAGAATTCTTCAGCCACTTCTACACACTAATTTAGAGCCAGGAATGCTAGGACTCATTTAAGTCCTTGGCTCTAGCTGCAATATGCTGCAGTAGAGGACTCTGCTTCTGAGGTCTAAGGTTTGGGTATGACACCTCTGATAGTACAACACCTCATTTATGCCAGAGACACCTCCAAAATCCTTGGCTCCAAAACCACTGTTTCAAGGCTTTCTGGTCCTGTACCACGGAGTGAAGAGACTGAGATTACAGGTTCCCCATCAACTGTTATTGGCCTAATGGGTCTGCAGTCATGCCAATAGTTTCTGGGTGCCACACCTTACTAAAAACCATCCCCTTCCCTCGGGATCCCATATATCCTCAGGAAAGCTGCATGATGGTCAGTGCCATAGCTGAGTGGTAGGAGAAGAGTGGCAGGAAGTAAGGAGGGTTTTCATGCCATGCTGTCATCCCAGTCGACACACCCGTGCTGTGATGTTTGAAACAAGATTCAAATGGAAACCACATCAAAGAAGACTCACAAGCCAGTACAAAAACCTCAGCCCAGAATGAATGTCAGTGCTAACTCAACAGCTTACTTTCCAATGTAATATGGCCCTCATCTAGACTCCTCTGCACAACTCAGGCACTACTGCAACTTTTGTTCCCTTACATAGCAATGTCAGGGATAATGCTGTACCCCATTGTCAGAGCTGGGCAAAAGCCCATCCTTCCTTGTTCCACTTCACTCCACCTGGGAGAGAGAGGGCAGAGGGCAAGAAAGGCCATCCCTCACCTCATTACTTTCCTCTGTTGTCCAAGCCAGAACATAAAGCCTTTCTCCTTCAGGATGGTGGAGTTGGCTAATTTGTTCTCTGTGACAGATGGGGTTATATCTCTGGAGACAAGGTTCCTCCCAGGTCTTCATCGGTGACACCTGGCTCCACAGAGCCCCTGCCTTCAGCCTCCATGTGTCTAGCACTGAGTCTGACTGTACTGATTTGGTAGTCTATTGTCCTGTGGGAAAAGTGTTTAGTGGTAAATACCAGAACACGATCAACAGTGCGCCACCTCCAGAGACTGTGTTAGAGCTTCAGTGCCAGGCCTTGGGCTTCAGAAACACTGAGGTAACACCACTGTGAACCAGTCATTGGGTTCGTGAAGTGAATAGATCAAAGCAGGAAGCATCAGAAGTAGGCCAAGGGCACCTGCTTTGCCTGCCCAAGGTGCCTGTTGAAATGTCATAAACCATCTGATAATAATGTGTTCAGACTCTTTGAAAACCTGGGATTCCAAAGGCATGAATCTGATTTCACATACATGATTTTTGGGCTTCTGAGGAACCACTGATTTCAGTGCAATTGCTCCTGATTTTCAGAACTTTGAGCTCAGGCTCCTGCCCTTTAATTTTTAAAATGCCAAGATTGTGCTGCCACCAACTCTAAGCCTGGAAACACTGGGAGATCATGACAGATGTGTCACATCCTTCTTCCCCTTTCTGGCTCCTACTCCCTGCTACCCACTAATACTCCCTTACTATGGCACAAGTAAGTCGTGAGCAGCATGATATATCCTTGCAAAACAAAACAGACGAGGTTTGAAGAACATAAACAGCAACGTACTAACTCAGTTCATCATATGATTCCAGGCTCCAAACAAAAGGGCAAGGGTGGGGTCCACAGACCAGTCCAAGTGTCGGGTGGGTCCATGTTTTACAAAAGATAAGAACATATTCTATTAAAAAAAGTCTTTTGTACAGTTGCTCTTTGCGACCCTGAAGGGGGAAAAAATTATCTTTGTGCACAGACTGCAGTGGTGTGGGGTGGTGCACGCACATACACATGCCCTTGCAGCAGTGTTGCCAGGCACTGGGGATGTGTACGATATTCACAAGTCAGCACTGCCAAGGGAATGTCGATGGAAACTACATCATCCAATGGCAGCGTGGCATTAGATTTGCCCTATGGTTTATTTTTATCTTATTGGGGGAGGGTTTTTGACCTCTTTCTTTGGTTATCATTGTGAATGACAGTCCTAAGATGCTGCCTTTTCCTATTACCAGAATTTACAAGGACTGTACATGTATGTGAATGATATGCAGCATAATGATTCTAGCATCAAGATGAAAGTCCTTTTGCTTTAGGACATCCCTTTTGAAACAAACTTCACATGGTCCTGATCCACACTGAGTCTGTTTTGTGTGGGCCTTGTGAGGGATTCAAATGTAGGGTGTCCCACATTACTCTAAGCCAGCTCCCAGACCCTTGCAGGTAGCAGCATGGCCAGATGAGCTGTGCTGCAATGCACCCAATGTTCAGTGCCCCAGTGTGACTGCGTGGGAAACCCCAGCAATGATGCAGCAAGAAGTTCAGATTTAAAATGGAGGCCAAGCAATCTTACCAAATCTTCTCCCAGGGGCAGCTACTCCCCAAATTGCCTAGCACAGAATTTTTATCAGTTTCAGAGGCAGAGAACAGAGAATTGATTGAATAGCCAATATAAACAGCCTGGAAGTTTTATATTTCTTTGGTTTTATGTTGTGCTCACTGTTGCTGAAACATCTTGGAAGTGAATTTCTATAAAGTTCAGAGAAATGTTTGAGTCTGGTTTCAGTCCAAAAAGAGACAAATTTAAAATACTGATCTACACCTGAGTTCAAATTCCTCAAATATTTTTGGCGACTCAGATGCAAAAGCCTGGGGCCAACCCACTTCAGGAAGCATCACAAAACAAGTAACTTTACTGAAACACAAGGAAATTAACATACTCCCATGAAATTAAAAAAAAAAAAGCTAATTTTTGTCCTAGTTCTTGATCAGAGAGATGGAAACTTTATGTTACTGACTTTCTGTAATCCACATGTAACTCTCAGCAATTGAGCCAGGGGTTTTACTTCAATCAGCAGTTTATTTCCTTCAGGAGGGGTTAATTATGCCTAAACAAAATGTATGTTTTTTAGGAAGTAACTTTAAGTGTTTAGGAAGGCACATTTGCCTGTTTATGCTAAAGAAAATCAGTCCATCAAATTTAATGACAAGTAATATTGTCCCTAAGAGAAGCTCTGTAATTACCCATCTATCCCTTTCTATTCTTTGTAATTATTCACCTGCAATTATCTCCATCCTGCCTGATGTTTTTCTAAATCCTGCATGAATATAAAGTAAAGCAACAGTCAGATAAATCATGATAGTTCTTTAAATTTCTGAAAGGATTTCTGCAGTCATTGAGAGGATGGTGTGAAAGGGATTACACTTTGTGCTCAAGTTCCTCTTTTTGTCCCCAAGGAGAGGAAAGAAGTAGAATACCTCCAGAAACTGATGAAACATGGAAACAATTTGTGTACAAGCTAAAAGCCACAGGTTGTCGTCTCTCACTGCCAATAATAATACTGTATTTCCTATTTGTACTGTGTAATGTTCAGGATGAAAAACAAGTGATGTTACTTGGTAATTCTCAAAGATGTCATTTTATGGGTAGGGTGGTGGCCATCTCCCTTAGTCTCCTCCATGCAAACTTCAGGAATTTTGGCTTCTTTGAGGAATCATATTTACAAACTAATATTTACAAATAAACCCACTTAGACCTCTCCATATGGAAAACCAGTCCAAGCTTAACTAGGATGCAGGCTTGTTGCATTCATAGAAATTCCCCTTTATTTTCACTAGGTCTGGAAGTGTCAGGGAAGCATCTGAGACTGCCTTCCAGAACAATGTGCAGGGACACAGCATTTAGACGTGCTGCAAATGACCACTGGGATAATTATAGCAGGTGTCAAAATCCCTAAGAATAGCTGAGAAACAGGACCTCCCAGCCCGCCTGTGGTGTCAGATCAGCAGAGATAAAACAACAAATGAGGTCCCAGTGGGTCTCCCCAGGCACCGCAGACTGAGCTTGCCGGCAGGGCTCAGCCTCTCTCTGGGAGTTTGTTTGCTGCTCCCTATGGAGCAAACCTCCCTGCTGGTGTCATACATCCCCTCACCGGGGAAAACAGTTTGAGAGTCTGCTCTAGGGTTCAGGAATGCAACCTAAGGCCAAGAGTTTTCCTGTAATGTGCTTCCAGCGACTGGAGAACCAGACAGTTGCTCCACTGTATGCAGCAACTGCATATTCAGTGACTGCCTTGGCCCACCTGAATTTTAAAGTTCTCATGAAAACCACAGTGGGCTTGTCTTTGATAAAATAAGGTTCAAAAATAGCAGCACCACACAGACACACTTTCAAGGGTCTGCTACTCTGTTATAGCGAGTTTCAAACTCACAGAAAACTGGGAAACTGCTGACAGACAATACCTCCTGGCATGGTTGATCAGCACTAAGAACAACCTGGAATATGTCATGGTCTAATGGGAGATGTCCCTGCCCACGACAGGCGGATTGGAACTTTAAGGTCCCTTGCCCAAACTATTCTAATATTCTACAACTCCTGGTATTGTCTGGAGATAGGGAAGCAAATGTAGTACAAACAATGCTTCATATAAGAACTCCCTATTGCCAACTCCTGGCTGCTTAAACCAGGAGATAGCCATTGCAAAAAAATGCTTATAAAATCACATGAGGCACTCTGAACTTGGAAGTTTTTCCTTTATTCACAGAATCACAGAATAGTTTGGGTTAGAAGAGACCTTCAGAGGCCAACGAGTCCAACTCCTCTGCCAAGATAGGGACACCTTCAACACTTCAACTTAGAGGTACCTAAGAACCTCATAGTACAAATATAACAACCACCAATCACCAGGAATAAATACTAAACTCTAAAGCAATATCCAGTGTATTCATCACACAAAAGCCCGCTACTGTGTCTTGCCCTCATTAGGCTCTGGTGCTGTTCTGTCATATCTACACAAGCTATTCAGTATGAGAGAAAGCTCAGGGGGCAAATCCAGCCTTTGCAGACCCATACAGGGCTAGATACTATGGAAATGAATTGCTAACACTGCTAACCAGCTCCATTGTTTGAAGTAGCACTGTCTCAGACTTCAGCAATAATTCAACAGTGAAATAAACAGCTCTGATCAGATAGCCAAGGAAATTAGATAAAGAGCACAATAGCTGTGAAGATAGGAATATTTCATGAAGAGTCGTAGAGCAGTTTATTCCTGATTTAAGTCCTTTTAGATTACTCTTTGTTTATACCTCACATCTGTATGACAAGTCAGGAAGAAAAGGCAAAAATCTTTTCAGACAGAATCTGTTTTCCCCGAAGATGATATGTGCATGCTACCTTCATGACTTAGAGCTCTGCCTTCTCCTTGTGACTCTTTCATGTTACTTACTTTGAAATAATGACTGCCTTTCAGGACATAGCAATTTCCTCAAAGCTAGTTTTTATACTTTAGTGTGCTCCTGGGATACTAAACTATTCAAAAGTGCTCTTTTCCTCTGTGTCTGTTCCCACAGAAACCCAAGGCAACTCCTTTGAATCTCAGGACAGCAACTTTGAAATTTTTCTCTCCCTATTACTTTGAACATAAGGAGGTTAAATCCTGCATTAGTACTTATTTTATACGTTCACATACTTATTTCTTTCAAAATAAGTCATTTAATAAAAAAATCAAAAAGCCTAAGCAAAAAAATATCAAATCCAAGATGCCTGGATATAATGAGATTAATGGGATCGCCACATTGTTTTAATATATACTTTCTAAAATTATTACTGAGGGGGCCAAACACGGTTGCTATAGATGCAAGAATTTGCAGGCAGCAAGAGTAAGTATTCAGTGCTGGGAAAGAAGTAATTTCCATCCTTGCTAAATGGGGCTACTGTGGAATTCAGGATACACCGTACACACAGCTGGCTATAAAACTCTTCAGATCATCCAGCTCTACCTCTCCCCTAGAGCAAACAATTCTCTTTGCATTTCTTGTTGCTCTTATCAAAGGTAAATAGGCTGGGTATTTCGTAGTACTCTAGGGTTTTTTGAGGATATTCTTAAAATACCTGGTCAAGCCAGAGGAACTCATCCCACGGAGGAGAGGCTGTTCTCTTTATTGGTTTAGGAGGCAGCTTTTCAAGCTAACACATTGTGAAAGGTATCTTTTCTTCAGAGAGTTTTGAGAGGTAGGTTGATATCAACCTAAAACATATCTAGGTTTTATAACTATTGTAAATAATTTCAGTATCTGATTTGTTATCATAAATTCAATATTGAATACTTACAAATTAGTAAATGTAAGGAAAGATGTGAAAAAGGTGCATTTAACTTATGATATGGAACTATGGATTTTCCTTCACCTTTTTATGGGCATGCCATGCAGGTGATGGCCAGGCATTCCCACCAGGTATCCTGCTTTCAATTTGTCACTATGTGCCTCAGAAAGGTATGCTTTAGATAGCACAGATAGTACTTACCATGGAATAAAAAGCCAAACACCTTGAAAGGTTTATTTTAACAGTAACCACAGAAATCTAAAAAAACCTTCAAAGAGATCCCCTCTACCTCTGACTTGTGGATGAGAATCTCACTACCTCAGCTACAAGCATGTGGTATTGCCTTTCAGTGCATCTTATCCTGAGTTCCCTGGATTTGAGGTCTTACTACCTGCATCATTCTTATAAGTAATACTATGTTTTAATCACCACTAATTATTCTCAATCCTAATTTACCTTCAGTAAACTATTTTTAGGGAAATTACCTTAGATTTCCTTTTTCTCTTTGGCTGTGTTACAGTCTAGAGAAAGAACAATTTGGTTGTAGGTAGGAGAACTTCACAATGGACATGATAGAGGTATTTCTGAGGTGATGGACAAGTCTAAAGCATTGCATAGAAGTACCAAAAATGTCCTCAGACTTAGTCAGATTCCTTTCTCTCCAGCTCTCTAAGAGTAGATTTTCTTCTTCCTCCTTACTAAGTTGTAAACAGTAAGAATCTATGCTGAGTATCATGCTTGTGATGGATTGTCTTTTCCAATCATAATGATAAATACATTGCTAATAATCTCTCTGATTTGCTCCTGCATAAGTGTAGAGTAAATTCATTAACTGTAGTAAAGCTTTTGGAAGTATATCACTGTAGACGAGGCAAAGATTTGACTCTATTTCTTGATGGCATAACATCAAAAGAGAATGTCTTATTGTGAAAAACCTATAAAACCCACTGTATTTCTGTTTAGATATAGTAAATGCAAAGTACTTTAAAAACAAAACAAAACAAAACAAAAACTTAAAGTACTGCTTGAGAATTAGGGCTTTATTTCTCATTTATGCAGGAGCAGCAGAAATCAGAAGCTAGTTTGTTGTGCTTGTTAGCAAAGTAGTAAGCAGAGGCACTCACTTCAGTAACAACTGCAAATACAGCTTCTCCAAACTGCATGGCAAAGTTCTGCAGATGAAAATAAGATCTGAAGATAATTTTAGATGAAAACCATGAACATTTAACAGTGTTAATTATTTTGAATTTTTCACAAGTAGCTATATCTGGATACAAGAAACTTTTGAATATATTTTGCAAACACTCCACTATGACCAAATCCTGCAGCTCTTACTTGGGTAAGGTATTCCAGTTGGGCTAATAGGATTCATTTCACAAACTGATGCTTCAGAATTAGGCTCCAAATGCATTTAGGATTTGTAGCACAAAAGTCTTTGCAATGCTGTTTATTCTTTTAAAAAACCCTCAGCATATCAACAGGAACGCAGAGCATATCTTGGATTGCATCATTACCTTCAGTTTCAGGAATTACTAAAATCCCCTAAGCTACAATTTGTCATGAATCTCATTCTTGGGAAATCCTTTAAAGGAACTGTTAAAGTAATTAAGCCAGTGTCCTCGATTTAATCTTTAAGGATGCCTAGCCAACATTGAGTCACTGTAGTCTTCTAGGTCAGACAGGAAAAGAATTGACGTCATTGCAAAACGCCACTGCGTAAGTGTCTCTGAAAAAAATGGCAGCCAAGTGTACACAGTTGGATAATCAGATGCTGTGAATAACATGTTGCTCAACAGGTGAGCTTAGGGAATTTGGCACTCCAGAGCTGAACCAAGTGTGTCCTTTTGCGGATGATAAAAGATCCGCAATACACTTTCTCTGACATAACATATTTAGCAAACTTATCAAGATGTTTCCTCTGTCCAGAAAGTCAACCAGCCTATTAGGAATGATAATTTGGCACACAATATGCTCCAGGGACAAATACAATAAG
Source organism: Formicarius rufipectus (assembly GCA_013399695.1). Lineage (NCBI taxonomy): Eukaryota > Metazoa > Chordata > Aves > Passeriformes > Formicariidae > Formicarius > Formicarius rufipectus. Next base: position 230,154 of record VXAU01003153.1, on the reverse strand, counting down.
GGATGTTTCATACAAAGGGGCTTCCACTACTAGCCAGCTATGTCAATCTGCAGCTAAAAACAGAGCAGCATAAAAATAAACTTTAACTCTTCACCCTGAGCAATTAAGCTGTTTTCTAACAAAATAAGCACAGCTTAAACAGGCACCAGGAAAAACACCTACAGCTCTGCTGCAATGCCTACTCTTGAAAAGCCAAAACCAAGCATTTTAAGCAGGGCACTGCATTCTAGATATTTTCCCATTCAGCATTTAACATCTTCAAAGTCCAGATGAACTGAAGCAGAACCACATAGTTCAGAGACCTCAGTTTTCTCAAAACCTGAAGACCCTTTAGACTCGAACTATTCCCGTCAAGACTCCTTTTTAGAAAAGTCACAAACAGGAAGAGCATGTGTTGTTGTCCACAGGCAAATGGAGGGAGAATAAAGCCGTGTTTAAGCATACACTAACCTTGAACCTTATCCCAGTGACTTGTACCTGCCCCAGCACTAATCAGAAGATTTTTCTCATGACTAGCAAAAGCCTACATCCTTGCAACTGATTTGAATGATTCAGAAATACATCTTGCTCTGGCTGTTCAAAATCCTTACCCCAATCCCTACTAGAGCCTAATTGAAGCTCAGAAATCATTCCTATGGCAGAAATTAAAGCCACATATATTTGTTCTTTAAATATGATAATGGTTCTGGTCTTCACTTTATCTCTGAGAGGTTTATCTATCTAACTATAAAGCTACCACTGTTGGAGTTATCCTAATCCTAAGCCCAAAGTCAACCCAAAGCCCACGTAACTTGGCTATCACAAAATTCTTCAATTTGTTCTCCACCCCAGTTCTTGCAAGATCAATGATACAGTACCCAGTAACAATCTCAATTCTTAATTCTTCTTTTACTGACTGATCAAACTAGCCATAATTTAATGGTAGCTCTACTACATCTATCCACAAGAGAAAACTTCCTCTGCCAGTACCCAGAGGAGCTGTGACTCTTAGCAGGATCTAGCACAAACACACCCATCTGCCTCTGCAAGAAACTTTACCCAGCCCTAGCTTGAACCCAAGATTTTAAAATTTTTTGTTTTAAAGCTTGTCTTAAAATATTCTCACTTGTCAGACTGAATCTTCATCCTAGCACTACAGGACTTGTGGGATCCAGCAGTGAACCATCTTCACCTTTGTGACACTCAGCGCTAAGACATAATCATAGCTGAGTGCTTCTGTGTAGCCTGCAGCATGAACAATTATACAAAAAGCATACTTCAAAGCATGTAGCTCCGCTAACTCTGCCATTATCTTTATAACCAGGCTACAGCTGCACCTTGAGGTTAGAGTTTGCATCCAGCACTGAGCTGATTTTATTACTGGAGATACAGAATTACAGTAGGATGAAGATTAAGCAAAAAAAAAAGTGAATTAATGCTGAGTTCTGGCACAAACACAAGTTTGTTGTGCTGTATCTTACCTGCAGTTAGAGTTGGGCACAACAGGAGATGAAAAGATTGCTTTATCACTGAATTTTACAATACCTGGAGGTGTATGATGAAGGCAGGCACCCAGAGAGATGCCTGAAGTGGATAAGATGCAGACTGGTGTTGAAACAACCGGCATTGACAGGGTTGGGTTTAATGGGCTATAAAAGTAGGGCTAGAACTGGCTAAAGCAGAAGGTGGTATGAAAAACCCAGCAAAGGCTGAAAGCAGTAGCAAAAGATTTCAAATATCTTAATGTGGGGTATGTCAATCGTGCCACAAGTCGAAGTTAAGCATATCATTGAAGTGGGGCTCAGAATTTAGGACAGTAGGAACCAAAAAGCTGGAGGGGTTGCAGAATCCTTCAGGGACAGGTTATGATCAACTTAAAGCAGTGACTAAATGCAAAGAGTTTCTGGTTTAGGACAATGACAAAGTAGTTTTATACAAATACAAAACTACCTAAAGTATGTTTACTGTTAGGGCTGAGGCAGGAGATTTCCCTAGTGACCCACATATATTTCCACAATTCACTGTACTTGCAATTAAAAACCCTGCAGCATTTAGAGGATTCAAGGTGGGGCGGGGGGGGGGAAGCAACAATCAAAAACGAAACAAAAACCCCAAACAAACAAACAAAAAACTAATTCCACACTAACCAAAAGAAAAATCAAACAACTAGTATTAGGCTGATTATCTTTGCTGTAGCATCATGGGCCCTACCCCTCACTCCAATACTTTCATTGTGCCACAGGATTCCCAGAAGTCACAGAACTAACTGGAGTAATTAATGCTGTTCTCTCTCTTTCCTTAGTTCTGCATGTTTTGCAATATCCAACAATAAAGCCAGCCCTGCTTTGCCCTCTGCCCTGAAGAAAAACTCTTTCCCCAGAAAAAATGCTGGCCTTGCTCATACAACAGTGACACTCAGTACTAACAAGAACCCTGTTGCTTCTGCCTGCCCTGACCCTTATCCTCATGGTGCCAATCTTGCTCTTCATTCCCTTGTGCAGAAGCAGATCTCAAAGCGTGATGCATTTTCTTATGAGGAGGACTGATTAAGTCCATGGACTGCAACAGGGAAACCGAATATTTCCACCTTGACTTTATCTTTCTACTCGTTTCTACTTTTAGTGTCCTTCCCCTCCTTTCTGGCCCCTCAGTGCTCTCCTCTTTTCTGTCTCTCCAGCATTCTCATCACACAATGTTGATGCAGTGTGCATGGTGTACCATGGGTACCAGGTTATTTAGGCCCAAGGATGCTTCACTACATGGATTTGGCAGCGGCGGATTTGTTCTGCCCTTCACCTTTCTCTTCCCTATCCCCACCTCTGGTTTCTGGGTGTTGGGAAACTGTAGGGAAGCTGCTGTCCCAGGCCCATGGGGCCAGCCATTTGCCCAGGGGATGCTCAGGCTTGTTCAGGACAGTCAGAACATCAAGGTAAATGCTCACAGGTCATGTTTCTGTGGAAAGGGTGACTCCTATCAATATTTTTGGGATAAGCAAGAGGGTCAGTGACCAGAGGTGGTTGGTAGCTCACATGCTGCAGTGACTGCAGACATCAGGGGAGGCAGGCAGGCAGCTGGAGGGCTCTGAGCTGACCTGGCCCCCAGGGAAGCATAGAACTGGTTATCACTTAAGCCTGCATGTCCCCACCATGCAACATTGTGGAGCTTTGGGAAGAGAATGCAAAGTTTCTAAAGCTGGTTGCACTTGGACTTTTTGGCAGTGGAAGGCAGTGCCGTGTAAAAGGGAGGCTAGACAAGCAGGAGCAGGATTTACAAGCAGTTACACACAGATATGCAGTGATGACAGTCAGGGAGGTTGGGGACATGTGACAAATTATACAACACAAGTAAGAACTTAGCCTGGAAAGTTTGCATTTCCCTTATGAAAAGTTCATGATTAGAGAGATAATCAAGTATGAAAGTGACTGACACTGGGGTTTCTGATCCACCACAGACACCTTGTGTGACCATGAACAGGTTTCCCTATGCTGCATGTATACAGCAGCTGCCTTACATAATACGGGAGAACTGCCTTTACTTTCCAAAGAGGTGTGAGGTATTTATTACAAGACTGTGAGATATAGTCAGGAATCAGCCAATTCTATTTGCTTCAGTGTATGAGAATATTACTCAGCTATCACTAAGAAATAACATACACCTGTATCAGAACTTTCAGCCAAAGAACTCCCCAAGGCTTTTGCAGTTTTGGCAAAGAAATTATTCAAAACACTTAAAGTTTCATTTCGAATATGACAGCTAAAAACAATAAGTCATAAAGCGTATGAAATATGTGTCTCTAGTGATATTTCTCAGTACTACCAAGTGATTATTTTACAACACAGATCTCTGACAAGTTGTTGTTTATGTGAACTTGTGCTCTGATAATCCAAACAGACTTTTTTTCCAGTTGCCTTTAATATCCAGTGCAGGATGAAAGCATTGTAGAATCCAGGCACAGTGAGTTCTGGCCCCATTTTCCAGTTTGCACCAGGAGACTGGAAGGCAAAGATGCATGTAGTGATTAGAAAGGCATCTCTGTGAGAAGGTGCCATGGAGCTGGTAAAGCTTTGCACAGAAAGTGGCTGAGATTTATGCTCAAGGCCTCAGTAACTCTCCTTCTTGACCTGTAGGAAACCAGGTCTGAAAACACTGTGTAAACAAAGCAAACAAAAGATGAATTATAATGCGGCTAACTTAGTATCTAAAAATAAACAGACATTAGCACTTAGCCTCATCCTAAACTAGATTAAATTGTATTCTTCCTACAAATAGATAAAAATGGCATTTAAGATATGTGAGTATTTAGTAGAAAAGTTGTTCTAATTTTCAAGAATAATCTCCCAGACTTGGAAAAACAGGTGGCTAGAGCCCAAAGAGAATCAAGCCCTTTTTAATGAAGTTCATCATGAGTCTGCAGCAGAAGTCTGATGGGGAGAGGCTGAGGGAGTAGGGGTTGTTCAGCCTGGAGGAAAGGAGGCTGAACAATGATCACTACAACTACCTGAAAGGAGGTTGTAGAGAGGCAACTGTCAGTCTCTTTTCCCAAGTAACAAATGACAGGACAAGAGTAAACGGACTCAAGTTGCGCCAGTGGAGGTTTATATTGGATATTAGGAAAAATTTCTCTGTCAAGCATTGGAATAGACTGCTCAGGGAAGGGGTTGAGGCACCATCCCTAGAGGCACTTAAAAGTTGTGTAGATGGGGCATTTAGGAACACGGTTTAGTGATGGACTTGTCTGTGAAGTTTACAAAAGGACTGGCTGATCTTAAAGTTCTTTTTTCAATCTACACGATTCTGTGATTCTATGACTTTGAGGGTTCCAAGCAAAGAGGACAAGACATGGTGTCTGACGCTGGCTCCCCCTTGGTGGCTGTGCATGTCAATCCACAGCCTCTTCTTCGTCTGCCACCTCACCAAGCACCTTATTTACATGCCAGTGATTTTCACCCTCCTCAATCACAGATAGTAAGGCTGTCTGGTAACAGAAAAAGATACCCATTTAAAAGGCAAGCCTATATTTTTCTCTACCAAAACTGTAAATATCCAATGTCATTATAAAGCACTGTAGGAGGGGAGGGATAAGTGTGAGTTAGCAAAGGAGTAGCAATAGCTGAAAAACTTGGGCCAGTCTGTGTCTCTACCACAGCACCTAAATAAGCAGTGAATGTGAATTTTGAGCTAAGATTTTAATTTCCATATTTCTTAAAGGCAACAAATTTGCTCCCAGGAGATTGCACAGCTTCTACTTTTGTTAACATCTATATCATCTATTCTGTTAACTGTTAAGCAAGGCACATAGGCAAGTGCATTACTTTCTTCTCACCCTTGTGCTTGATCAAAATCACAATCACCCTGAAGAGCTTTTCAGGTCATTCTGATGGTCGATTGGCTAGTCACAGCAGTAAATTACTTCTGCTGCCTCACTTCTCCTCCATGAAAGGTTAGCTTGGCATTCCTACTTCAACTACTGTGCAAACCATCTTCTTATGGAAGCAAGAACAGGCTTGTCCAAAGGACAAGCATGAACTTGCATGCTTAGCAATGCTTCCACTCCTCCCTCTTTCCCCTATTAGCATTTCATTTTACAGTGACAGACAGCACTCCGAATCATGAACTGCTTAGCTCCTGGGAAGATTTATCAGATGAGCTAAGTAGGGTTTACCTCTAATTAAAACCTTGAATACTCTCAGGGACTGTCTGGCTACAGTATGGATTTGCTCTCTGGAACTGCAGCATCTCAGCACTTTCTCCAGTAAATATTTTTCCAGTTGGAGTCTCCAGAAACTGCCATAAACAGCTATAATTTCAGCACACATTTTATAAAAAAATCCACGTTTTCATACTTTTCTTTAGATTTTGTAAATAACTAACAACTCTTCTAAAATCAACTGAACAAATGTATAAACACATTTCTATAGGTATTGGAGCCACTCAGTATCCTCTGTTCAATTTATGGCATTTCAAAAAGTTACATATTTTCAAACAGTCACTTCTGTTCAGGTGTTTGTAGGACCATTGGCAACATTTGAAAGAGCAAGCAAGCTGATAAAAGCAATTTTGTTTACGAGACAGTTCCAGGTTAAGAAACTAAAGCGGAACAGTGTGCTTCTGGTGAGAAACTTTGCCCTTTTTTGTAGCTGTCATTTGCCGTCCTACTAGAGGAATGCCTCTCACTGCAGAAAGCCTCTGCTGTCTGGCAGAGTACATTATGTGCAGTCAAGATACTGCATCCTGGATTCTCATACCTTTTCTAGACTTGCCAGCTTGGCTGCCAGCCTGTGGTAATAGGAGGTGCTCAACTAATTGCTAACAACAAGTAGTACTTTCTGATCTTTAATGGCTGGTAGATGAAGTACAGTATGTGCTGTAAATTACATTCCATATTCAAAAGGAGAAACTGTCCAAGGAGGGAATATAAGGTAAGCACAAAAGGCAACTAGACAAAACCAAGTTTTGCTCACAGACCATAAGGTTTCTAACTTTACCTTAGTGTTATTTCAGTGTCACCTGAAGCATCTGGTAGTGACAATTTGAAAAAGGTACTAGCTAGCAATAGCATTGTTTTGGCAACTCATAAGAATCTCTGCTTTACAGCAGACAGTAGGTAAGCCTGTCAAAGACCTAAATAAAGTAAATGAATGAATGCATCTGTCTGTCACATGTGCATTGTGTGCAACAAAGGTAAATTTAAGTTGAGCTAAGGATGTTTTAAGAGCAAGTGTGCAAAGCTGAGCTTCTGAATAGGTATTATGTCCTATCAAGGACTCATTGTTTAGCAGATCCTATATCTAACAATGCCTCATTGTGAAGCCTCCAAAGATCACTGCATTAAATACCAGTTTTTCAGACCCCTTCACATTTTCGGTGTCTTCCAGTGCTGCAAGCACTTGGATATTCCTGCTATACTCATAGTTGTATTTGAATCTGTATTGGCTGTCTCTGTGCTGTTCTGGGAAGGGGAGGAATAGGTCAAATCTATTGGTTCAATTCTTCAAGAATTTTATTCTCTCCTATTCCAAAGAAATCGTCTTTTTGAGATATTGGAAAATTACTGCACACCTGAAAAAAAGAAATCTGGATTTCATGAATGATTCCACCTGGAGAGTTATTTCCAACGCAGACCAGGAGAAATAACACTGTGTAAAGGCCATGGGTTAGTATGCATTTAAAAGTCCAGGCTCTGTGCAAGCAACTGGAGGGAGGACATGGCCTTCTGTATGTAGGAAGTGTCTCTATGCAATGCTGTCAGGAGTGCAGGGGGACAAGTACCACTTCCCTACTGACAACTGAAGTATGTGAAAACACTGTGATCTCATTACCAAAAATGAGTGGAAGACTGATGACAGAATCAACATCAGAGTGGCATCATTGTGCAGAAGTGTCAGCTGAGACATCTCCACACCTCTACTGCAGAGAAGGTGAGACCTAGCTCTGGATTTGTAAAACCGGTGTAATGAATTGCAACAAACATTTAGTTCTCAATAATTCCAACAGGAGATGTTTTCATGGGGCAGATCTTTGACACATGTGATAGTGGTGGGGTACCAATAGCTCTCCCAGTCACTGGGGGTAATTAAAATAAGGATCTGCATTTTCCTTCTGGCACAGCCTCCAGCAAGAGATCCCCTTGTCACAGGTTGGAGGAGGAGGAAGAAGGCAGAGTGAGGTGGGGGGCAGAGGGGTGGGGGAGACGGACTGGGGGGAAGGGGCATGTGATCTTTCAAACCGCTGCTTAGAGATGTCAGGGGAATGCTTTTGTGGCTCTGGTCGCTCTCTAAACCTTTTGCACAGGCACAAGGAATCTGGAGATTTTCAGAAAAAAAAAAAAAAATTGCTCCTTTTGCTGGCAAAGAAAGCTGAACAATTACTGTAAATGTCCCTCACCTACCACTGAAAATTAATAGTTGATAAATGCTGTACATCAAGTTTGACAGGAAGATTTCTCTGGGCTTGTCTCCCAGGCTAGTTACTTTCAGGTTTAAATCCCAGATTTTAACAATTTGAATCTCTGCTCCCTCTTTGTGCCACTCTGTGCCAATGCAGAGTGTGCAATTAACCACCAGCACCATAACAAGAGGAAACACTGTAATCCAGTTTTGTCACTGGCTAACAAATCAACTTGCTGGCAGTCTGAACTAAGCTCAGCTGGGTTTCTATAAAGCACATGCTGCATTCAGCATATCCCTCATAATAAAGTTATCCTTTCAATCAAGACCTGTACATTTTATACATATGACAAAGTTCAAAAAACAAGTCTGTAGAGCACTGTAAGTCAGTGCAGAACACGGTCAAATCAGCTGCGAAATCAGCCACGTTAAAGCACAATTAAGAGTAACCATGTTTTCTCCACATGGGTGTTCTAATACTCTTGTCACCATGTCAAGATAATTAATTTAGACAACTCCTCCCATTTAGAAAAGTTTCTCACTCCAGAAAATCAGTGTAGTAGAGTTACTGACAATTCCCCCATCCCCTCTCCCAGCAGCCTTACATTAGTGTGAAGAAAAAAGACTGAACCTATGTTCAAACATATCAATCCCTAGCATTCAAATGTTTCCAAACAGATTTTGCTTTCAGATTATAACTGGTGAGAGAGTTCACACTTTAATTGATCCCAGAGCCATTGACCCCAGTAACATTTAAGCTCAGTACCAATTTTGAGCTGCAATTTAAGATGAAATGACTCCTTCAGAGCTGCCCAGTTCTGCAAGTCAGCCAGGTTTTCGAGTCTGGGCTAGCTTGGAATGGTTCTGACTGTGATTTAAATTTTGTTAACATAGAAATACTCTCCACAATGTCTTCCCATGGCATTCAGTAGCCCTGAATTTCTGGCAGTCTCCTTCTTTCCCTCAAAACTGTAGAGTTTTTATCTGATTAGCTCTAAGTGATCTCAGTAACTACTAAGATCTAGTTATTTCTTGAATTCATTGCTTGGAGATCAAACATTACATCACAAGAACTTAATCATGTTTCAAAGGAAGCCAAGGACAAAACTCACATTGACTAGAGTATGTGCAGGATAAAGCCATAAATCCTTGAAAAACTGAGTGTCTAATTTTCGAATTAAAACATAATGAACTTAATAGTCATGGATTTAAAGACTGTTGCATTTTGCATCTTGCATGAGATTCTATAGCAGAGTTACAAAACACTTTTAAAACTTTGATGCTCTGAGGGAGAGTAATTTTCTGGGAGCTCCCATCATTATCTATCAGGCCAGTACACAAAATACACAATGGAAGTGATACAGCCCTGATGGCAAACAATGTCTTTGGAAAGCTTCAAACAATTTCTTTGTAAACAACTGATCAGGGTAATTACATTTTCTAATCTGAAACGGTGCTGTGACATTGTTTCAGGTAACACATGAATCATGCTAAAGGGTTTTCCTCTGCTAGAGCTGGTTACCTTATCTAAGCAAGCTCTCATCTAAGGATGGAGACCTAAGCCTGATGAAGTATTGTACTGGCACTGCAGGTAGTGGCTCCATCACCTGCCCCCAAGATTCCTCCAATCCACTGCTACTGTTGAGCAGAGAGGTTGCCAGGTAATTAGAAAACCTGAGGAAACAGTGGAACTGTGCCTAATGCCTCATGATCCCAACTAATTTTCTTTAGAAGACGAGGTGTTAGATGAGAAAACCTTGCAGCATATCTGAGTCCAGGTGAGAGTGCTGAAGCTTCCCTTAGCAGAAGGCAAACATGGCTTTGATGACTTTGCACTTGCTAATGAACACAAATGACCTAAAACACAATGAGTGTGTCTCCCAGGGCCTCTAAGCCAACTTGCAATGTAATAATGTGGCTGTCAAATCCTCACCACTACATGGGATTGTGTTAACAAACTAGTCCAAGTATATTCCACAAATCATGACTAAATACTTGCAGAAGAAGCAGCTCTAGCTTTCTGGTTTGTTTGGGTTTTTTTTTTTAACAGTGGTTTCAATAAGAAAACTGCAGTATGACCTGCCCTTGCAATATTCTTTTATTCTTCAATCTCTTGTCATAGATGCAATCTGTACACTGCTTAATTTTTGTTATCATTGGCTTGGATATCTACCAGCTATGATTGTCATGATTAAATCAGTATTAACTTAATTACAAATGCCTTTACTCAAGATAAACAGTAAAGAAGTGATCCAGAACAGTGAGAACTGCACTGCTGAGTGAGGGCGTCTGGCAAAGGCTTTTCAGATACTCCAAGCCATCTTTTTTTCCTCACATAAGTTTCTTTTTTCGTTTTGTTTTGGTTTTGCTTTTTATTTATTTTTTAAACCAGATGTGTTGCTTTTGTCAAATTGTAGAAATTAGACCAGTCTGTCACCTCTGAGTCTGACCCTTGAAGCCTATCAATGCCTTTGGCCATTTTTGCTGGTGTCAGAAGCTCCATTTTCCATTTAACTCCAAACCCGGTATCAGTGGTGGTCTGCCATGAGTCAGGCACTGAGGCTTTCCCTAATTTCCTTCTCACAGTGCCATGAACAAAGGACAGCAGGGTTTGGCACACTTTCCATGTTCATCTCCTGCTGTAAGGTATTCCCATTCTGCAGGACAAACACATGGTCATTTGTGTAATTATGATGGAGGGAATAATTTCATCTCTACTTGGTTCTCTTATGTGACCTTGCAAAAGTTTAGTTATAATTTAGATACTGAATCTGTCTGAGCTGAATTCAACAGCAGAGCTCTCATGGATTTTAAAATGAATATCAGTCCTTTCTTAATTAGGATAGTAATCATATATTGCAGACACAAGAGCTGATAACCTAGATTTTTAAAAAGTCTTCAAAAAATCTCAAACATTTTTGAGAGTACTGCATATCAAATATACATAGTCACATGTGAAGAGACAGCAAGGGACCATTTCAGGATTTCAAGTGAAAAGCTTAGAGTTTTACACAAACTGTATGAGATTCACTTAAAGGTTTAGAACCTCAACGAAGCTTTCTAGAGATCATGGACTGTATATTCAGCTGTTTGATACACAGCATGTGGCCAACCACTATCTATTCTCCAGGGAGATGCCTGGAAGAACTTCTACCGTGTGTGCAAATGTCCTGGTTTTCCTCAAAGTCCTGCTTTCTCAATGGACTCCATTACCGTTCTTCTGAATGCTATCAACAGAATAGGAGACTTGGCATTCAGTACAAAATTCAGTCCTCTGAGATTTTTTCTGCCACCTCTGATAAAAAGAAAATACTGCCAATATAATGAATGTTTCCTAATTTGTTATGCACATATATCCAAAAATTTTATTTTTTTTTTTACAATAGAAGGAGAAAAAGCTGCTATTACACCCTTTTTCACTTGCAAGAGCTGAAATAGGGTCCTGTTTAGAACACACCTGATAGCATCATAAGATGGTTTGAATTGGAAGGAACCTTCAGTATTGTCTGGTTCCAAACCCCTCTGCCATGGGCAGGGACACCTTACACTAGACTGGGCTGCTCAGAGCTCCATCCAAGCTGGCCTTGACCACTTCCAGCAATGGTGCATCAATGTTCCCATAGCAGGAAGGTAGGGTGAACTAACTCATACCTTCTGGTAGCAATGCCTCATACGATAATTTCTAGTATGCCAATTCTTGTATGATATTTCTCAGGTTTTAATTATTTTTTTTATTTCTTTCGTAAATTTTCCATAATTTTTTCATACATTCTCCAGAGGCTTGAAAGTAACTTATTTAGGTTTGTGTCTTTTCTATTCATTGGTATTTTCTTCATTTTGGCCAGTGAGACATTGCAGCCATCTCTACTGCTTTTTGTCCTAACACAGGGTAATGTGTTTTCTGAGGGAGTTAGATCTGCTCTCAGCTGTGAAGGACTTGATAAATCCTATTTGAAACTAATTACTTATATGCAGTAAAAAACATTATAAAGCATGGAGATTCTGTGGTGCAGAGCCAAAATAGAGGGATACAGGCTTAGTTTCTTGTCCAGGGGTTTCTGGCAAAAGTCAGAAAGTTAAAACTCAAAGACAGACACATTAAAAAGACCTTCCACTTGAGAAAAGGTGATAGATTTGCTGATATACACCACATATCCTTTCTGGCTGACAGAAACTTCATAAAGTTCATCAGAACAGACACAAGGTTCTTCATATGGAACACATGAAGCCTCTGCAACAGTACAAACTGGAGATTGACTGGGAGGGCAAGCAGCTCTGCAGAGCAGAACCTGAAGTGGAGAAGTTGTTGAAGATGAGTCAGCAGTGCGCCCTTGAGGCAACAAAAGCTAAGCACATGCCAGGCTGACTTAGCAGAGAGCAGCCAGCAGCTGTTCCCTTCGAGGTGAAGTCACATTTGGAGTACTCTGTCGTGTCACTGTTCAGTTTCCCAGTTAAAGGCACTAAAGTGTTAGTCCAAGTCCAGTGGAGGACCACCAAGGCTGTGGGACATGACATTCAAGGAGAGGTGAGGAAACTGAGTTTGCCCAGTCTGGAAAAGGAAAGGCTGCGGGGAGGGTGGAGTGGGTGGTGGTGGAATCTGATTGTGATGTTCAGTTGTTTAAAAGGGTCCTACAGGGCAGATGGAGTCAGACTTGTCTCAGAGGTGTGCAGCCAAAGGGCAATAGGCAATGACCACAAGATGCATCCAGGGAAATTCTCAGCAAATATAAGAAGAAAAAAAAGAATAAAAATTCAGCTACAAGTGGTTAAACTCAGCTAAAGAGGCTGGGGAATCTCCACCCTCAGGTACTTTCAAAGCTTTATGAAGCAAGGCCATGAATAATCTCATCTGGTTTTTAAATTAATCCTGTCTGGAGCAAGGGATTGGACTGGATGACCTCCAGGGGTCCTTTCTAATCTAAATTATTCTGTGGTTCTATAAATAAAGTAGAGGTTGCAAGGAAAAGGACCTAAATCAGAATTCAGGAGGGGCATGAGTCTTTCCTGTGTTGAGAGGAGAGAACAAATCTGCAGGCCTTTGCTACTGCTGACCTCTTTAAGAACTGGATGACTGAAAATTACTTCTGGATGCAGCAGAGCATGTGTTCCTGGCACAGCTCTTGCATTCAGCCATTCCCAGATTTCTCTAAGCAGTGGCCTTATCTGGGTGGAGTGCTGTCACTCAGACATTTTTTCCCTCAATTTTGCCTCACCCCTTGCATCACAGTATGTTAAACACAGCTTGTTAAAAGGAATCCCTAAATTTCCCCACTCCAGGAACAGAAGTGCAATTTTTGCAATAATTTTAATGTTGTTTAATATAATTTCTTGGGAAATAATTTCTACCTTTCATGATGGAAGTGTAGCACAAGTGTAATTCACACAAACTCTTTTTCTAACCTGAATTAGAACACTGATTGGCAAGAAGAAGCAAATGGACTGGCACTAAAAATATTCTCTCTTTCTTTTATTAAAAATTATTTTACCTAAGATAAATAGCCATAAATCTAATTATTCAGATGACTTCAGAAAGTCAAAGGCTGAAGTAACAACACTTTCCATGTTGGATAATTAAACTGGTAGAATATACACTCTAACTTCTAATTATAAAATATTCTCATACATGCCTTTAGAAAAGCTTTATTTGTCATCAGCCACTCACTCAACAAACACAACCCTCTTACCTGTATCGACTCAAAATGTCTTATACTACTCAAAAAAAACCAAAAAAACAAACAAAAAAGTTTTATTTTCAAACTAATCATTTGGAGACAAAAATAACTTCTCAAAGACCAATTAAGCTCTTTACTTAGCAAAAAAGTATTGGAATTTGGATTTTCTTGCTGTAAGCGAGGACATGTAAACCATTGAGCAACCTTGTACATGCAAGTAGTTCTAGTAATGTGGCTTCTCTCATGTTTCAGTTGTTCCCTGCTGATGTTTCATAGGTTTTGGGCCTATGAGAGGAGTTGCAACATATGACAGCAGTTCCAAGAAAAAGTAACTACTCATAAATTCAATAGTCTTTTTAGGAAACTGCATGTTTCATGATCAGTATGTCACTCCATTGTTTCAAGTCCCCAGATTTTTACATTTAAAACAAGTTCCTCATTTTTATCCCTACATCATGTTGTGTTCAAATATTGCATTTTCTTATAGTCAGTTTGCCACTGACATGCCTCAGTTAATAAATTTCACTTGAAGGCAAAAAGATATAACATAAACATTTATGTTAACAATTTATCAGCATGCCTGAGTACAGATGCTCGATGGAAACCATCCTCCTACCTTTTTGCCCAGGTGGAGCTCGAACTCCAACTCCCCATGCTGTACTTATGATGAGCCAGACTCAAGGTATCTTGAGGGGAATATCTAAAGGGGCTGCCACATCACACCTGATTTGTCCAGACTGTGGGAAAGGAAAATCGGAACACATCACAGGGTAAGTGTGATCCACCTTTCCCCTTAGCACACCACAGCTGGAACTAAGCCTACAGCCAGCGTGCCCATGGGTATCTATTGCAGAGATGGCTGACAAGCTGAGTCTTAGGCAGGCTCATGGAAACAGCCTTACCTGGCAATGAAAGTAGCCTCAAGGTGGTCCAGATATCAAGCTCAATTATTAAATGTGTCCTCTGTTCAGCAGATGACCATTTAATGAACTTCACTGAAATAGTTTCTACTTAATCAATTTAATTTTCAGCTTGATTTTGGGTTCAGTGTTTCACTAGTCCTTACATATTTTCTTATAGTGAAGTGTCTACTTTCTTGTGCATATGTTAAGGTGAGCACTTTCAGACAGAAAATTGTCATTGTCAACGGGACCAAAATCTTAGCATTTTCTTGGCCATTAAACCAGGGAACTCAAAAAGACATGCAAGTGTTACATGACACAAGATGTGGAAAGAGAAGACTGAAGATGTGAGCTCACACATCCTTAGCACTTGCCTAAGTAGTCCAGCAAATCACTCAGATTTTAGTACATGCTGCCACATCCCAGACCTTTTACAATGCATGGCAAAACTCTCAGTGATTGCAATAGGAGTAGGTTTTAATGCAGAGTTGGCAAGCTTGGGGGAAAAAAAAAAAAGGGCAAAAGTATTTTTAAATTTTCATGTTAGAACAAAAAGCATCTCAGAGGTTCTATATCAAAAGTGAAAACTGAGGCTGGAACTTAATTCCAGCTTCATGCGTACTTCTAACCTTTATGCCAGTATACTGACCAGTTTCTTTAAATACAATAGAAACTCTGTCACTTTGAAGATAAGCCCTCACAGTTAGCTTAAAACAATAATTCTGTACTTTCTTTCCTGTTTCTAGATTTAAGTATTAGTATAAAATGTCAGAGTCTGATAGCAGCCAGATCAGTTTGTATAAAAATCGACTGCCTGTTTGTAGTATATTACAGGCTATATTTGACACAGGAAAGCACTTAATCATGAATGCTATCTGCACACCACACCCATCTTTGTAAGTGCCTTATAAGATAGATTTATCACTGTGAACTCGGACTGGATAGACACAAGCAATAATGAATAATGCAAATCCCTTCTGTGGAGGTAGGGCTAAAGGTGCATTTTCCACAGTATGACTGTCAGACTGTTCAGAAGCCATGCTTGTAGCTGTCAGTGGCACAGGACCGGCTTTCATTTTCTTCATATTGATGTCTAAGGTACTATTTCCACTGGAGTCACCAGGCTCAAATAGGCAGATAAAAGTGAGAAGAATCTATTTCAAATACATGATCACACAGTTTCTGCCATTTTATATATTTCAAATCTCCCAGCTCATTGTATTTGCACAGCAGAACTGACAGCCCTTTAATAAGCTTAAAACCAGAAACATTTTTGCCATGCATTAGATTTGATTCTTTTTTTCATGTCTAATTTTTAATCTCAGTTTTACCTTTCAAGCTGTAATATACCACTTCTTGGATGTGTGGACTTCAGAAACATCGAAAAAAAATGTCTATATTATGGAGTGGATGAGTCCTTCCTACTTTTCTCTGTTGCCTTGTGCAATGAGTACTGCTCCCTTCTGCAGAGGCTGCCCCTGTCTCTGGAGCTGTGGTTCTCTGCTTATCACTATGCAAAAGCTTTTCCAACCTCACATACCAAGTGACCAATGGAGTGGGAGCTGAGCCAAGGAGGCCAAGCAACATCATTCATTCCCCCAGATGACTTCTACTGCCCCTCTGGTCTCCCTTGGTCCTGATAGCAGTACTTCCAGGAGAGAGGAAGGATTTGGGTGGCTCTAGAGACTGCCTCTTTGGGCTGTCTGCAATCCCCTGCCTGCTTCTTCCCTGTCATCACTATGCCCTATGCCAGCCAGCCCATAGGGGATGGAGGACACAGGGTTGCAGCAGGAGGTCCACGAGGCTGAGGCTGAACCAAAGGTGACCTTCTCCCCTTGGCAGAGTGTGCCAAGAAATGAAAATCTTTGCTAGCAAAGCAAGGAAAAAATGCTTTCTAAAAATGATAGTATTTGCAAAAACTAACTGAGGAGTAGGTTGTGACAATCGCTTTGAGATATGCTGTGGCCATTCACACTCTTAGTACACACTCACTGCAGAACATAGACAAAAAGAAGCCCTTTTACCAATTAATGGTATTTGTTCAAAGCGGCCCACTTAGGAGTTGCTTTTTAAAATCTGAGTCCTTGGATGTTGTCTTGTTTAAATAGAAGAAATTTTGATGGGGGGTTATT
The DNA here is from genome assembly GCA_013399695.1 of Formicarius rufipectus. Classification (NCBI taxonomy): domain Eukaryota; kingdom Metazoa; phylum Chordata; class Aves; order Passeriformes; family Formicariidae; genus Formicarius; species Formicarius rufipectus. The sequence goes on along the minus strand of VXAU01003153.1, from coordinate 213,583 downwards.
ACTATGGTAGTTAAATCTAGCTTGATCACTTTTCCTTATAGAAGAAGACAAAACTTTTTACCTGTATATTCTCACAGCATAAACAATACATATTGGAATAGTGCTAAACCCTCAAATGCATTGTAAGTAAATGCATCCACAAGATTATTATTCATTTGTGAATCTCCTGAACAGGGAAGTCACCGAAGTTACTGAAGATACTGATGGGAATACTGGTCTATATTTCAGCACTTCAAGAGAAATATTCATAAAAACATCCCGTGGGTAGAGCATTGTCTGTGTTACAACCTGGACAAAATACTCTGGAGTTTCCAAGGATCGGTTTTATATCCCATCTGACAGATGCCTCCTCCTTCAACAGATGGTGCCCCTGGTGCAGTGGTGAAGGACTTCTCCATGAAGACTCAGTGGGAAGTGTGCCAATTACTGCGCTGAATCACCAACGCTTCCCAGAGCCCCCATGAGTTCCCAGGTGCCCAACCCTGCCGTTTAGGGATGAGGTAATATGGCCGCAAACTAAACAAAGACAGAAACCACCAAATTGAATTTAAAGAGATAGGGCAGATTGATATATTTGGTTTTCAATAGATTAAGGACAATCTCATTCAGTGATATGGTTCTTTCCCCACCATGCAGAACAGATACCTCTCCATTGAATAATTTCTTTCTGAATGTTGCTAATAATTTTTTTTTAATTAAATTATTGATCCCATTATATACATATTTGACTGCATAGTGCTGTACCTGGAAGAAATAATGGGTTTGGTACCCCTAATGATAAGTTTGAGTACTAAAAAATAAGATGACTCTAGGAAGTGTCATCACTCTAATGCTGACTTTTTAGTTGAATCTGGCAGTCAATACTTTAGACAGCCAATTGACCCACAATTGGTCAAAATAAGGCACAGGTAAAAAAATCTTTGGTATTCAGAGTTTTATATTACATAAGACATTGGATTTGCAAAAGAAAAATCAGGATAAGGAAGATGCACAGAGTGATCAAGATCCCAAATCAGCTTATTCCAGGTAGATGGACTGTCAAGTACATGAGAATAAGAAGTAGCTTCAGAAAGGGTAGGGATCTTTCTGGAAAATGTCATGGATAAAACTCTGAAAAAAATCCCATAGAAAGCTCAAACAGTGGTTAAATAAAAGGATTTTGAAATCACAGTATCATAGAATGGTTTGAGTTGAAAGGGACCTCAAAGTTCATGTAGTTCCAACCTCTCTGCCATGGAAAGAGGCACCTTAATTCAAAGGGTGAAGCAATAGTGAAGGTCCAAATGGAGGAACAGAAGACATCCACACTGGCACAGGTACAGAGCCTGGCTCCAAAATCCACATAGCCAAATCCATGTCCCTGCCTCAATGCTGATTCTCTGCTGCTCTGCTTGGTGCTACAGACTTGGCTGTTTAACCCAGAATGCAACAAACCAGTATCAGCTGACTCAGGGTCTATCCAAGGAATCTATTTTCTCATGAAGATATCCTGCACCCACAACAGGATTGCTTACTCCTGCTACTCAGGCACACACATCTTATCCAGCTAACCTTTTAAAACTCTCCCAGCTGAAGAAAAGTGGTGACCTGCAGGAGAAGTCCTTGACCACTCACCTGATGTCACTCACCAGCCCACAGCTGCAAAAAGGAAAACAATGAAAGAGTTTCGTCTCCAATGACACCTGTCTAGGCTTTCTTCCCCCTGGCAATATGAAGATGGTGACTGCTGCTTGTCAGACCACACATATCCACACTTACTTCTCATGGAAAACCTAGATACCTAGATACCAGAGATAGACATACTCATACGTCCACACAGAGCCAAATAGAAGAGAATGTGGCTGGATGCCTGCTGCACACTCCAGTTGTGGTCCATATGGGGTTGGGGGAAGCTGTTATGCGGTGACAGAGCACTGCTGCTTTCAGGCAATTACCCCCACAGCCCTTGTGATGGGCCCACTCATGCAATCCTGTGCTCAGCATAGCAGGTGTTAGTGGGGGCACTACATGTACCAACATTCCCTGTTTCTATTTTTCTAGTGAGGATGTGTAGCTGGATATCACCCTTGGGGCCATCTTTTTTCTAGGGTTGGATAAATACAGAAGTAAGGAGAGATTGTTTCTAAACCTCACAAAATAGTGATGTGCTTCACAGAAAGTTCAAGCCTTGTGGTGGCAGACTCAATGCAGAAGAGTTACTCTGCATGTAGTGGTCTCTGTGGCAGCCCAAAATGTAATCCAGCATTTCTAGTGCAGGGCAAGCACCAGAGAGGGAAAAATCAAGTATACCTGACTAAGAATTTTGAAGGAGGAAGTAGGTCCTTATAAAGCTACACAAAAAGCTCAACTCTCTTGTCTAACATGAAGACACATGAATAAAAAATGCTTTATAGATCCAGCATAGGGTATCTAATGCTTTCAGCATCCAGAACTGGCCACTGCAGCACCCTTACAAGCATATGGACAAAAAATTTAGGATTCCAATTGTCAGTGTGATGTTAACAACAGCAAAGGTAGCTGGATTATGTGCTGTGCCTTGTGAGGAATGTTGAGGCTGTCCTAATTGCAGAAATCATACAATCATTTAGGTTGGAAAAGGATCTGACAATAGAGTGCAACCATTAACCTAATGCTGTCATATCTATCACTAAATTCTTTCCATCTGGTTTCTCAGCTTTCACTCCAGCATTATTATTAGTTCAGCTTAGTCACAGAGTCTTCCAGGGACAAAAAATACCCAACAAATTCCTGAAGTTAAAAAACGAACAAAAGAAACACAAGCAATGAGGGGAAAAAAAATCAAGAGGAAAACGTATCCTTTGTGCACTGCAGCACAGTCAAAGCAAAACACACCCATGCTCCCTTCTACTTTGTTGTTCACTTTTAAGCTGTGCTGTGTCCAACAGCTGGAAGCTGTCTCGCCATTGGACTGTGCACAGGGATGTGCCAGAGATTCCCTCCTGCTCCCATGGGTGGGATGTAAAGAATTCCTCTCCTCATAGCTGACATTCCTGCTGCACTGAGACAATAAAGTACAATTCTTGTTCAAACTCTCGTAGATAGATACTGTATTTTTTTTGCTAATTATATAAATATGACTATGTCCCCTAGATATGAAGATTCCTGACCAAAACCTGTACTGAAAACAGAGTATCCCACGCTCACCACCTTCAGTTTAGTGACATGCTTTGCTGCTCTTATCCCACCTTTTCAAGATTAATTATTCAAGAATGGGGAAGGGGATTCAAATTCACCTCATAGTTATTCAAATAAATTTTATTCCTGGAACATGCAGGACTCAGCAATACGGCAAACGGCTCATTTCTCCTGATAGCAAGCAGCACAAGCACTAAAGTCTGTGGTGTTGTGTATTGTTTCTATTGTTCCTAACCATAAGTCAAGCCCTTTACCATAAGGCCATAATGCTTTACCAGCAGCTTTAGAGTAACATGTCATCTTATCTTACATGTTTGTGCAGCAGTGGTAGGGTGGAAACAGATGGGTTTGTGGTTGTTTTGGGGGTTTTTTATGTCATTAGTTGGAAATACAGAAATGAGTCAAAACTGAATATGGGTCACAAACTGCCAAAGTGGTAATATTATTATAGTTGAAAGAAAATTTCACTGTTAAATCTGTCATCACTGTTTATGTGAGATTCTGGTGGAACCCAGTCCAGAGAAGAAAATTAGGGGAAGGAGGTGGCTCTGATCTTTAGTTCAGGTTCTCTGTATTAACAACCCACAAAAATCCTCTGAGATATTTGTGGTTATGGAGCAAACCAAAATGAAAGAGAAATCTTAACTGCAAAATTAGGGTTTGGGGGGGTTGACCAATTTCCCACTGCCTTGCCATGCTGAGGTTGTCAATATCAGTGATTAATGTCCATCTGGGTTATGAGTAGACACCTTATCAGGGACTGCATCAGAGCTCTGGGTGCACCAAAGAAACACTGGGGTGTCAGACATGTTTTGTGGTGTGAAGCAGTCACCTGTGATTACATTAGGCCTTATTACATGCCAAAGATCTCAGCAAGCTTCTTGTACCTTTGCTCACAGGAAGATTACTCCTTCCTATGCAGATTGCCCCAACAGAGCACCCTTTCTCACCTCAAGATGAATTAAAAGTGTCAGTTTTATGTTGTGAGGGGTTTATGTATTCTATTCAGCTTTTTATAACTTCTTCCTTTTCTTTGCCCTACGATCTGATAGAAAAAATTTTGAATGACAGGATAGCAGATGCAAGTGTAGCTTGTTCTCTGAGCAGAGGAAGGTTATTTTGCTAGTTCAAAAGTAGACCTATGGAAAACAGCAGAATTAATAACAAAGTAAATTTTTCTTTTCTTTAGTGATTCTATGGCCCATGTGTGAGAGGTCCTGGCTGCTCTACAGAGCTGCCCCTCTATGGAGCAACCAGAACTGTTGATAGCGACCTTCTCTTGAAATATTTCTTAAATTCATGGGCTCATGTTTCAGAGTTAATTCACGGTGATTCAGTCCTTCTGACTTTACACACACAAAATCCAACAGCTCCAGTCCCCCCACAAGATCTTGGTTTCAGCAGTGTAGAACAGGAATAATTTTTAAAAGTTTAGTGCTAATCAAACAGAATTTTTCACTCAATTTATCCAATTCCTATAGGAGAGCCAAGGCCCTCCAAAAATTTATTCTACGTCTAACCACTTGTGCATATGGGAATTTGGATTCTAGATGACTAGAAATACATCAGCAGATTTTATTCACAGAGAAGAACTCTATCTTCTGCAAGAGACTATATGTAGAGTATCCACAGCTTCAGAAGCTATTTCATTATAAAAATACAGATTTGTAAGCGCACACTTATAGTTACTAGAATATGGAAAAGAGTATTGGTGCAGGATACTGGCTAATTTTCACAAAGAGGACGTATTTGTGTTCAATGTCTTTCTAGGCAAACCACTGGCTTTTAGCCAAGTAAATTTTTTTAAACACAAGAAAAATGAAACCACTTACTGGAACTAACATACTGATTCATTTTTGGTTACTTTCACCGCTCACTCCAATGTCCAGGCAACAAATGACTCCTTTTCCTGAGCTGGTCAGGATTACAAGATGCCAGGCAAAGCCAGGTTCTGCAGAATTGTGTGGTAAGGGGACACAACTGGTAGATGAGTAGCTCACTGGGGAGTTGGGCTGGACCTTGCTAAAGCAAAGGCTCTTTATTTATCCCATCTCTCATCAAAATACAAAATTTTGAACACAATTTGCAAACACACAAAAGATAAACTAATTTTAAAGTAACATTTACAGTACAAAATTTTAGTACAAAATAATTTTTGTGTATATTTCATAAATCCTAAATATCTTCTTACTGTAAAAATTACTGCTAAACACAGCTAAGATGACCTGGTGGGGGTTTTTTAAAATTTTTTTTTAATATTTCTCTTTTTTAGGAAAACAAAATCAAAGACCAGAATAAAATGCAAGGGCTAGTGGTATACAGTACTATATAGAAAGTGCATGTCCTTTACAGAAAATTTGAATGTGGTTTTTAAAAGCACAGCAGTTGCAGCTTTACATCCCACAGAAGGCATAGGTGCCATGCCATGACTGCAGATTGGTCTGGGATATCTGGTTCTTCCAGTCACTGTTCCAAGAATCATTACACCAAACCTCTACCTTGTCTCACTATGTAATGCTGTTCTTCCTCCTCCCTCCTAGTGAATTCACTAGTAACATTGCACCAAGCATGGATTTGATCTGGTAACAAAACCTGTATAAAAGGAGAATTTTGTATTCCTCTTTTTTATTTATTTTTTGATTCAGAATTAGGCAGCTAAGATGTTGCAAACAGTACTATTTGCCCACTACAATTATGCTATACTGCTAGCAGCTGCCCATCAATACGCTAATATAATAAAATAGTGCCAACTTCATTTTTTCTTAAACTCAGAAATAATGCACAGTAAGTCACTCTAGTGATCACCTGGGAGAAGTGACTCATGGCTACATGCCACCTAAATTTCTTGCAGTTTCTCCTTCCTGCATCTGTATGTTCACATATGATTTTGAGGCTCCAGTTAACAGTGTTGTAACTAAAAATGATCAGGTGTTTCCTATCTCTTAGGAAACCACTTTACATTAAAAAAATGGTGCATTTAATAAAGAAAGTATATCAAGATCTCATCTCTCACTTTTTATTTAAAGTGTTTTGCTTTTGTTCCTCTTCAAGACCAGAGAATGCCTTTGTGCTGTAAATATCTCAAGGGTACATAGCAATTTTTTTCTGTAGATTGGAGATTTGTAGATTTTGTGAGCTCCTTCACCACTAGCTTGTGCATGAGCCTGCAAGTAGGATCAGGTCAGGTAAGGTTCCAGGTGCTTCCACAACATTACCTGGAAATGTGGAGCAATGTGTCAGCAAGAGAGTTGGATAAAAATGAGATTTCTTTGGTCAGGCTCTAAAGTACTCATTTCGTGCTGACAGTAGCCTTAGTGACAGATGTTTCTCCAAATACCATGTACCACTTCATCAGAATAGCAGTTTGGGCCCTGTGTATTCAGATCCTGAATGATCTCTTCTAACCAGATGATGGAGGGTCTGTGGAAGTGAGCAGCTCCTACACACACTTTCCTCTTTGCGGACAAAATAAAGGGAAACAAGGAACAGCCATGCTATGTTTTCAACCACAACACTTTCTGCTTGCTATCATTACAACCATTAAATGACTCAGTGCTGGTTTCAGGTTGCTCTAAAAATGGTATCACAGAAATATCAGGGGGTGTTTCACTGAGGAGGCATTGCACTGCTGATGATGGAGACCTGACCACTACTTTCCACATGATAGGGAAAACCAGACAAATTCTGTTCTGAAATGGAAATCAGATTCTAGCGACCACCTGAACATTTCTTCAGCCCCCTATCCCTTCTTCTTTCTAAAGATGAGTTTTTTCACAAGTCCACTTTATATAAGCATTTTGCAGATAGCTTTACCTGCATTTCAGTTTATAACCACGACATGCTTGCTGCTCCCCCTTTTCTGCTTCATGTGTGTGCGCTTTTGTTACTTGTATTGTATAAGGTGCCTTGGGATATTCGCATCCTGTGTATTGTGTGGCATTGTGTTGAATAGGAGGTACAGAAATTAAAAGCAGGTCTCCTCCTACCCACATATGCCTTTTCTTTGCAGGTTTTCCTGGAAGTTTTGTGTGGGGAGGGAAGGGAAGAGGTAAAATATGACTTGGCTGAGACTGCCGGATGCTGAATCAGCTGCAATTGCCTCACATTTTCCTTTCTTTTAACATAAGGGGTACAGTTTTTAAAAATGCCCATCTGATTTCTCTACAGGCCCTACCCAACCCATCACCTCTCACTAAGTCACTTTTTTTAAATGGTGCATGTGCTTCTAAGTCACACGGACATCTTTGGAGAACTTCTTTGTAACACCTTCCTCCTAGGTCTAGAAGCCAGATGCTCTAGGATTACCAGGACCTGGTGCAGCTGCTGCAGGTTATCACTGTGCTCACAATCAGCCACAAATAATTTTCTCTTCCCAAAAATGTTCTCTGAAGAAAAAGGAGGAGACAGCCATACCTAGTACCTAAAAAAAATAATGCACCACAGTCTAAACCCAAACCACACCACCTCTTAAAGCAAAATTTTGTTCCACTACACTGCTCTGGTTAAAGAAGCTGACGCCTAAAGTGCTGGCTCCTTGCTGCTCACACCTGCACACATTGGCACAGATTGCCCTGATGAGGTTGTTCTGTGATGGTGCCATGATGCAAAAGTCAATGAACCAGGGAGCACTTCAGGAGGAGCAAAGAGTGTGGCATCAAAATCCTTCAAGCCCCAGACACCCTTTTTCAGAAGGCTTACACATCCTGAGGTTGCAGGCAAATGAAATCAGGCATTAGCAAGGGGCTAATAACAGCTCTCTGGAAGTGTGTCATCTTTTTTTTAGCACGGGTCAGTATTTTGTCTTCACACCATCTCTATCTTTTAAAAAAATGAAGAATTTGATGCCTTTTAGTTAACGGACACATGGTCCTATAGGATCACAGTCACATACATCCTTCCCAAGTCTGCTTCTCTGTTGTGCCCTACCTCATGCAGATGAAGTTCATACAGTCCTGCTTGCTACTTCAATTGAATACTTGAAACCCCTGCAAAAGAGAGAGGAAAATGGAGTGTTAAGGAGGGCTGTGCCCTCCAAGCTGTGCAAGAAAAAGGACTGTCATCCGACAAGCAAAACCTTTGCATTCAAAGGTGAGAAAAATTACTGTCAATTGTTGTTTTTCTGTTTTCTCCCTTGTAGAAATGTGTGTAGCTGAGACAGCTAGCATTGGAGGTCTTCAGAGCTGATTTTATTCGCTTTCCTAAAGGTTATTAATTCTTCCTACACTGTTCCCAGTTAAACAGAGTACCTTATAATATAACTTCCTCATTAACATCAAGAACTGTGATTATACAGTTGTGTTACCAAGGGCTTCAAAGACATGAAGCCTAAATATAATCTTACAGTACCTTGTTACAATACAAAGCACATCCTCTAATACATTTTTTTTGTTTGCATAAAATGCAGCACAATAATGGTTCTCTTGACCTTTGCCCCCCTGTATAGTTCATTTTAACATTGTTTGAGGAGCACAGAGTTTGCATTTTGCAGGGCACAGGTGCTCTGCCCCACGCTAGAGGCTGAGGCTCAGCCTGGTGGTGTGGTGCACCGCTGCTCCCCGCCAGCAGCTGGACTCAGGGGATTGCTTTTGTGGTCCACCAGGAATTTCCTGTGATAGAATATCAGAAGCCTACTGGTGACTAGTAGGAGGTGACTTCACAGGGCAAAAGTTCTCTCCCTACAATAAACATTCTCAGCGCTGCTGTGGAGATTTCCTACACAGACCTGACAGCCGCCAGCGACTTGTCATCTCGACAGAGAATGGCTCAGGGAAGGGATAGTCGCTCTTTGCAAACGTTTGCCACTTTAAAAGTGAAGCTGCACCCCTGCTGTCATTTAATTGATGCATCCTGAGAAAAGGAAGAAATCAAACTACCCACGCTAATTTAAAAAATCCCAAGAATATTGGCTGAAAAGACTTTTAAAAATATACAAATCCACAGTCAAAGACAGAGTATACTGGTATCCATATACATATATCCATATACATATCCATACAGTCCATAAATATCATATATCCTGGTGTCTAAAGGTGCCATGATACACATACTGTCCATATATCCTGGTATATACCATATGTCCTGTTACCTACCACGCATGCTATATATAATTCCTGGTATGTATATGCACACATACAGTCAGAGAACAACAATTAGGAAAACACCATACTCTCTATATACACAGGTTCTTTGGGGGAAAAACACAAGGATATTCTGCCATGAGACCTTTCTCAGGTGACTGAAAGATTTGGAGGATCCAAGTAGTAAATCTGAGCCTGACACAATTCCCTTGGCTAACACCACTAGTAGGACTGTTGGGGGCACTAGATTCATTTAGCCAGCCAAAATATCGTGCAACTGGGCAGACTGTAGTGAAGTTTATAGACTGAAATAGCTTTGGGGAAACAATACATTAATTTCCTGTGGAAAATACATCTATTAAAATGGAGACTTGTCTTGGTTGAGTCCAACATGGTAAAAGAGTGTGCAATAAAGCTTAGAAGAAAATACAGCTCAGTGTTGGCTTGGAAGTAGAAAAGTGATGAAAAGTAATGATATCCTCAGAATCAGGACTGTGAAAGGGTCCTCCTTGGAGAGGAGTGAGTGACAGCAAGGATTTCCAGATGGTACCTTTAAGCTGTTTTACCAACTTCTCTACCCGCTCCAGCACTTAGGCACAGAGCCTGAGATCATATCCTTCCCCATGCACTTTCTGAGGCTTCCAGTCCATTGGGACAAAATCTGACCCAAAGCAATGCTGGTTTATTTTGCTTCTGAGATGTCGTCATCAGTCAGTGGTAATTTCCACAGGTAAGTCTTCACAAGCACTGGATAGAACATATCCATCTCACAGCTCACCTTGCTCTGCAACTTGTTCATTAGGAAAAAGAAAGAAGGAAAAGGCAGCAAGAAACCTGTAGGATTACTCAGCAATGCTGGAATTGTTTGATGCTGCATTCCTTGTTTGCTGCTCCTGAAATGCTTCTATATTCACAAAAATGCTTCTATATGCACAAAAATCACTGCCCAGCCCAGTCAGAGCAGTCTATGCCTGTTGGCAGAGTTGTGAGGACTAGGGTATCAGCACTTCAGATCCTTTAAGTACTTCAGTGGAGAGGGACCAAGTCCTTCTTTTAAGAGTTGTTTCTCCTATATGATCTGATAAACTTTTCTTTTTCTCCCATCCATGTGCAATCTATAAAGCAGTGTGATTTCCACAAGAACTCTGATCATTCCTACTTAGAGGGATTAATTAAAAAAATAACATTCCCTTTACCCCATAGTCCGTTAATGATGCCCTGGGAGATGAGACCACAGTGTACTCACCAAACTTTTAGTGAATAGATGTTCATGCTGAGGGAAGGCTAAATCCATCTGTCAAGTACTTCTTTTTTTTTTTTTTTTTTCTGTGACCAAAGCTAATAGTTTTAATCTCAGGGAGTGGATTTCTACTCAGTCACTATGTACTTGGGAGGAAGAAACCAGTTTGGTTAGCTTTTTTTCTGCAAGCAGAACACTCTATTCCATTTCTGTGGACCGTGACATCCCATGGCACATTTAAAAGCCTTATTCAAACCACAAGACAGCCATATTTTACACTCAGCAGGAGACTCAAGGAAGAAGTATGAGGCCAGGGTTATTCTGACTCTGGACACCTTGTCAAACTGGGAGTTAGGAACAAAGTTTAGGACATTCTCTACCAGTTCATGTGATCTTGAAATAAATAAGTAGAAGATTGCCTCAGTAGAGATTTTCCTTATACTACTAGAAACTAGGGACTAGAGACTCTGCATAAAGGAAGGTTTAAATTCAGAAGTATTTGAACCTGCCCTTGTGCTTTTGTTCTAAGTCTCCATCCATTGTGAAGTATCACAAAACCCGTGGAAATACAGAGGCCAATTATGAAATACACAGGATTTTGTTTTCTTGTCCACACTTGAAAAGAGAAATCGAACAGTAATATCCCAGCTTAGTTCATAGACCAGGTTCACTGATATCTGTGAACTCCTAACTTCAGCCATGTTTCATGTACTGATCTATACTTTTACCTCAAAACCATAAGAAATTAATCAGGTAGTGGGAGACCTTGAGAAGTCTTTCATTAGTCTGCTCAGGATTTTATTCTGATTGATTTTTTCAAAGAGATGACAGGAACCTGAGAATCACTTCTGCTTTCTGAAGCAATAAACTGCATTTATTGAACTCTACAGCAGAAGACTCAGGTGTCATTCACAACATAAATGCAGAGTACATCATACTTCCTATGACTATCTGGACATGATAGGCTGGCGAAGGGTTTTCTATATCAGACATAGATGAGCAGCAGAAATATATTGCTCTTGCTATTCCAGCTGATGCTGGAATTGGTCACTTTGTGCTTGGGTCTACAGAATGATACATTACTTGATTTTAGGGTGAAAAGCATCCCCTTCTCTAGGATATTTTAGAATGCCATGTTACAAACATGGATTGCATTGCATATCACAAAATTGGTTTTCCATAACACTTTAGTTATGGAAAGGAACATGAAAATGCTGTATATTTGTATTGTATCTGACTTGCCAAGGCTACTTGCTCCATTGTTTGGCTGCTTGGTTCTGCTTTTGCACGTGGAAGACTAAATCTCAGCATAGTTTCAGTTCTTTAATTTGGAAGCAGAGGGCAAGAAAAATAACTTTACTCCCATAAGCAGCTCAGTGGGGGTCTTTGGAGAGTGACGTAGCTTTATGTAATACTGAGCCCCTTGAAATCTGGTCCAAATAAACACATCATGCTTAATGAATACTTTCCATCACCCTTTATCACTATTAAGAGAAAGAAAGAAAGAATGTCTTCACAAGAGACCTTTGCTTATTGTATTGCCAATGCCTCTTTTCCTGGAAATTTTAAAGGGTTCACCACTACGTCATTATTTCAGTGTAACGAGAGTATTCATCTTACCATTGCTGACTTACAGATACCCTCAAGGATTGCAGCTTTTAACACCAGGAAATGTAAAGGTAATAGAGTGGCACCTTTCCTATTTACTATCCAGTGTCTTTCAAAACTCTCTTTTCCCCCAAAGCTGTTGCCTCATTAATCTCCACGCGCGACTGAAAGCGTTAAAAGCTTTCACGAGCAATTCATTACAAAAGGACGTCTGGGGACATTTCCCAGCTCTCTCTGCTATGGTGCAAGACACGTTTTGAAGTGTTCCTGCTTCAGAGCACGCCGAGACCTCTCCTGTCGAATTAGAGGCTTTCAATGCCAGTTCCTGACCCAGACAAGGAGCCGGCAGATCTCCCGGCGCTCCGAGCCGTGCGCTCCCGGCCCGGAGTGCCCGGAGACACATCTCCCCCCAGCGGCCGCTGCGCCGCCGTCCTTCTGCCAGGGGTTTATATGCTAATTCTGGGGCGAAAAAAAACCCCAAACCCTCAAAACACAAACAACCCAACACTTCAGCCTTAATTGTAATTTCTTGCACGGCGGTGCAGGTAACTGGTGTACCTTTCACTGTGTGCATCTTCCTGCAGATAGTGACGGATGTCACTGTACTTGCAAAAACCTGCGGATTACCTCTGTGACAGTCAAAGCTATTCCAAGGGAATTAAACACAAATTCAGTCCTATAAATTGAATTTTTTCACTGTGCTTTTCCCCAGCTTTGTATCTGTCTATACTCTGCATATTTTGTCATTTGCCATTCCTAAACAAGGACAACAGATTTTGTTAATCAATGTCAGAAGGAAACACACATCAAACACCATTTCAACCAATGGCACTGACACTACAGGGCTGAAAAACATGTCTGCAAACTGGAGACTGTTGCTCGTGCGTTTCTTAGCCCTGGACTTTGCAGCTATGGGAGACAGCCTGCTCAGCCCCAGCCTTGCTCTCATAGGGCAGCTGGTCATGGTGTTTTAGCAATAAGCATATTTTGGTGGCTAGATCCCCTTGGGAGATGCCAGGAAGTACCAGCCAGTCTCTTTTTTGAGTAGTGAAACAGGTTGGACCTGAAGTCCCGAGGCACAGCTGAGTTTTCCTCTGAGTCACACAGGCAGGTGCATTCTCCCAGTTCCAGTCAGAGCAGAAAATGAGCTCGTTTCTCCCCAAAAGAAGAATACTGGCAAGGAGAAGAAGAAAGATATATTTTTTAGGCAATTTGAAAATGATACACATCTGCAAAATCAGTTTATGCAAAATATTATTTTTATGGCTGAGTAATCAATAAAAGTAACCACCAAATTATGCATGGTGCAAGTTAGTAAAAAGGATGAATGCTCATCTCACAGAAATTTAGGAAATTGCCTTGTTAAGGACACTCTAGCTTCCAATATTTTTTATTCACTCTATTGTTTGTGCTTTATATCTCTTTGTTCTGACACTGACCAACAAAATCTGTTTCCCTTGTTTAGGAGTGGCAAGTGGAAAAATAGATAGTACTGTATAAGAAGAGATAAAACTGGAAATAAAGCAGCATATAAAAATTCAACTTACAGAGCTGAATTTGTGTTAAATATACTTGGAATAGTTTTGAAAGTTTTAGGCCTGATGATGTGAAAACAGAAGGTTATATTTCTAATTTTTTGAGCCTTAAAGGGCTGTTAAGTTTTATATATAAATCACACCACAGCTGGAAGGGCTGTTCTTACTACTGTTACAACCAGTATTGTAACTGCTGTGACTGAAGGATACTTAGAGGAAAAATGTTTCTATTTTAGTTTTGACAGGATATTTTGTGGATTTGGTTTCATCCTTTTCCTCTCTAGTCAGTACCTTTGTGTGCATCTTTCCAACAGTACCAAGGGCAGGAGACATGTGCCCTCATCCATGGCTTAGAAACAGCACCCCTGTTGAAGCCTGGCTTCTTAACTGAATTCTGGGAGCTATGTTTGTTGCTGTCTTGTGAGAAGAGAAGAAAAGAATGTAATCTCCCATCTACTGGGGACACCAGTCTCCTCTCCTAATCTATCTGTTCATCTTCACAGGTCTTGTGGGACCTTGCCCTCTTTGACACTTCCACTCCTCCATAAAGCAGAGCTGAAACAGTTCAAAAGGTTTCAGAAGAAATGTCAAGGGAGCCAAATGGATACATGGTCAAGGATGTGCTGCTCCATAGCACTTCTTTCCTTAGGAAATCAGGCTAAAACACAGGAAAACTTGTCTGTAACATTCCCTGAACCTGAATAAGGAAATTAGCTTCTGACTGTATGAGGATATTACAACAAGCCATCCTACCCTAGGAATATCAGCTGGCATTAGTGCTAATTGCCAAAGTCTATTTCCACTCCTTTCCAGAAGGGTCAGCAGTGGAGAGCTCTGCAACCTCGAGAAGTAGTGGCTATGCCTGCATGGCCAGCTCATGATCTATCTGTGCCTCCCAAACTGTGTGAGCCATAGAAGACTAGTACCAGCCTTCCAGAAATTCTATAGACTACCATGCATCCAGGTCAAAGTTCTACTTGAAAACTCTGTAAGATTATATATAGGGAATGTATTTTTTGCTGCCAGCCTGGAATTTGATGAAATAAGTGGCTTATGTACACTATGATGTCTACCAAAACAAAGCAGTAGCCAGGGAGTAGCTTGCTGATTGGATTTTGATTATCAGCCAATGGGCAACAAACTACAGCATTTCCATAGTAAATAAAGGACACCGGTGTAGATACGTTTTCAGATTGAATGTGGAAAAAACCCAAAACAGATATGTAATCTAATTGATCAGAACAGAAATGTGCCATGAGTCAGGATGACCTGTGTCCTGTGGGAACCTCAGACATTTCTCTCATATGGTCAGAGGTTTTAGCATCCTAGGAAGGAATACACAAAAGAGGTTGAAATGTGTAAAGAGAAGAAAGAAAACATTTGACTCCCAAGAAAACAAAATAGACTTTAAAGTATCTTCAGTGTCATAATAATTTTCTTTCATAATAGACCTTTGACTTACTTATTTTAGTAAGCAATTTTTGTTCATATTAATAATTTGAATAAGTTGGTCAGACATACAAAAAGAAGTTCATTCATTCCTCAATGACCACAAAAGCTTTCTCACATTTAAATAACACTGTATGGTATAGCTTAATGCATAAGTCTATCCCTTCACCATGATGTCTTTATTTGGACTACTCAATAAGCTTTTATAGGACAGTGAAAATGGGAGTTTCCAAATTTTCCTGCCTCAAAAAGGAGTCAATAACACTATAGGCAGAAATTATCACAAACAGTTGACTTCTTCTGGTGAAGAGTATTAGTGGATAGAGATACCAAAACAGTGTTTCTGTGTAGAATCGCGTATTTCCTGGTGGTTTTCTGTAAAAAAAACCAAAACAACAACAACAAAACCCAAACAAACAAAAAAACCACAACAAACCATCGAACAAACAATCTCAACAGTATAAGGTCTTCTAAATAAGGTTTCATCAATTGGTATTTTTAGAACACAGCTGTGTAAAATTCAAGGGAGTGAACAGTGGGGACATACCCTGAGTCACAAGAAGATAACTAAGATCAAATAAGTACACTGAACTTTAACTTTCCTTTAACTTTGACTGTGAATGAAATTAGGAAATGCCTTTGTACTTCATATTTGCAAGTGTATGATGAATTCAATTGCATTATCAATAACGGTAGTGGTAGTAAAGTAACATAAAATGGAAAGTGGCCTTTATCCCTACATAGTCAGAAGTATCACTAAAGCTCTTGTGATTTTGGATACAATACAATCAGAAGAGCTGCAGAACTACCTGCCTTACTTGTTGGTTCCTACATAACTGCATGCAGCGTTCTGACAAAGGCACGCGAGTCTGAAAGATCCTGATTGGATTTGCCATTACAAAGAGAAGGAAATAAAATTCTTCCCACACTGCCATGTGGTAGGTGAGCTCTATCAGAGGAGAAAAGAACCCTTCCAAACCCCTGTGTTAGACCAGGAGGCAGGTCACCTCTCTGGCTCCCAACTCAGCAGCAAAGCAGTTCAGCTCAGTGATACAGAGGAGGAGGTCACAGTGCTGGAGAGAATGTGGGAGCACCCGCCTCGGTCACAGGGCTCTGTGTGTGCCACCATCTCCAGGCTGGTACCGTCTGGGAGGACTGTAGCCACCCCATGAGAGAGGTTTCAGGGGGAGTTTTGAGCACAGAGGGTTGGTTTGAGTGATTTCCCTTAGCCCTACCTGCACTGCTGAAGCTCCAAGCTGTTATTTTGGAGCAGATATCTGGACCTGGATCCATCAAGGGCACCTGATATTTGGGTACTGCTGCCACCAGTGCAAGTGGAACAGCACAGGACTGACATGAAACTATACAAGTTGCTTGGGGCTCTGAGTAGGTTTTCCAGAAGTGATATCTGTGAGTGCATAGAGATGGATCTGTAACGGAAGCCCTGTTTTTTTGTGCCTACTTCTTTGGTACTAGAAAGCTTTATTTTTCCCTTTTGCTTTGAACAAAGCAATCCTGCACTTGTGGTCTGAAATAATAAAAACAGCTATTTTAATCTGATCAACTAACAAAACTTCCATAACCTAGGGAAGGAAGAAAAAATTAAAGAAAAAAAAAAGGGGGGGGGAAAAAAGGGGGGGAAAAAAGGCTAATCATTATATACAGCATCCCTCATAAACTCAAAGATCACATTCAAAGCCCTCTCTTTTCAAAATTAATAATTTGAAGGCTATTACTTACACCTCATCAAAGTCACATTTACCTGTTCTGTGACTCTTGGTTATAACCAATCATTAGCTTTTCAGTGTAAATTAAATTTAGAAGTCATGTTTTGTGAATTTTAAAAACACCTATTCAAATCGACTATGCAAATTGATTACCCTATAAATTTCTTTGTGAGACACCCCAAGAATAGCTGTAAACATGAGTGAGAAAATGCAGCTTTTGCTTAAGGCAAACATTACTGGGTGGCAGTTTTGAGATACAGAATTGCAACATCAGTTTTCAGACAGGGAAAAAGAACTTTAGAGTATGCATGTGTTTGGGCAGTTTTGTTATTCTCATTCCTAGTGTCATGGCACTGTGAAGGGCATCCTGTCCTGTCCCACTGCACCATGGCATCTCCCTAGGGATGGAAACAGAGCACTGGATAGTGAGTCAGGAAGGAGGGTCAGGCTTGGTGGTGCCCTTGCAGCTTCAGAACAGAACTGAAGAACAACAGAACAACATGAAGGTTGTCATGATGGAAAATGTGTTGGCCATAATGATGTGGACTACCCTCTATTAAAAAAATATTTAAAAATAGATTTTTTGTGTACAAAATGTCAGAGCATGTGACTTAAACCCAGATTTACGGAAAGATGATGGCTACAATGGAGGCTCATATCACCCAGAGACAGAAATGTGCTACCTTTGACAGATATTTTTGCCTTGCGAATTTGCTAGCCCTCTCTCCAGAGGTGCATCCTACCAGCAATGGTTAGTAGATGAAAAATCAGTGGGTTTTAAAATACAGACCCTTCATTTTTCCATGGGCTAATTAGAAACACGCCACAGAGACAGAATCAGAGCCCTATGTAAAGTTCTGAGTCAGATATAAAAGATTATCTGACGGGAAAAAAATCTTCCCTTTTCCGTTCAACAACACAGGGCTTGTGCAAGTTCCTAGTTATTTCATTCAGGAAGAATCAAAGTTTCCTTTCAACCACAGAAAAACATTGAGCTCTGACTCTTTGTGTAGTCAAACACAGTGCTAGTAGCAAACAGTCAGGCTCTATCAACTGTATTTGCAATACTTGAGGAAACATTTAAATTATAAGAGACATTTAAAATACAAAAAATTCCTCCCACCCCAAAGGAAGACATTTTTAGGACTTCACTTTAGGGTTTTGTGCAAAACCCATTAGCGTGGGGAACCTCTACAGGCTCCTTTTGGAGTCAACACAGACTTACAAGGAGATCACTGCTTTGTTCACATTGCAGAGGCTGTTTCCCTAAATTTATGAGGCTACCGCTTTTAGCAAAGGTCACAGACAATTCTCAGAAACATGTTATGCTCTTGAAATGTTAATCTACATAATCAAAACAAAGTTAGAAGCATACTGGAAGAGTCTTTCAACTAAGTTTTACTCTTTCTTTTTGATACGCAATTTGGTAAGGCCCAGAATTCAGAGCAATTCCACAAGGATCTGTAATGATGACTACAGCTAGTGCTTTCCAGGTGGCAGCATCATTGTAAGATGCTACCTCTGGTCAGCAGACATCTGCAGACAGAAAATTCTGCAAGTCAGAGAATATCCCATTACATTTGATTTTGGATTCTCTAACAGAGGATGTGCAAAAAAATAACAGAAACGCCACAGTCAGCCACGATTTTATTAAGGAAAAACTGCAAAAGGACCATATTATGAATTACTGCTGATTGCTATCAGCCACCTCGGTTTGTTCAGAGAAGATGCCGTGCACAACTCCCAGGAAGCTACATACAAAACCTTCCTGGCTCCAACATGAAGCATAAACGACCTTGCAAGCTACCTGAACTCCATCTTTAGAAGAGTGCACTAGAAACTATGAATGAAAACAAAGGCCAAAAGTGATGATGAAATAAATTAACTATTCACTTTGAACACTTCGAAATTTAAGCATTCTAGACTTAGAGAAGTCTGAATAGTGACCAGAATGCAGCAAATCCCCATAGGAATAAATGCGTCTGGTCACTAGGTGTCAGCCTTGCCTGTACCAGGAGGGCACCGAACCTTCTTGTCTCCACTAAGGAGATCAACTCTCAGCACTGCAAATGACCATAGAAGCCTCGTAATTAGGAGATAGGTGCAGAAGGGAAGGATGTTTGTGCGGGATGCTTATGTAGCTGGTATTATCATATCGGTCACCCTCAGGTTTGGATGCTGGAAACAATGACACGTTTCTTTCATGCTGAGGAGGCGTGACTTGAGGTCAACTGCAGAGACAGCAGAGGAGTAATGCTCTCAAACAATGAAAATGCCAGTGGGGTGTAAGCAACAAATCTGTAACTGTTTGGCAAGCCTCACGATATTTACTGTTTAGCCTAAAGCACCAGTTCCTGGAATATTGCCACCACATGAAAATGCTGGCTCTAACTTCTTAAATTTGCTTCCAGCCTTGCTGGATACAGGAACAATGCTTGGAAACAAGATCCCTGCAGGGCTGAAAGCTCTAAGGACAACAAAGAAAACCTAAAATGTATTCCTTAAATAATTTCTTACATACTTACAGTTCATAAATATATAGTCAGCAAAAGCAGAGTAAGCGTGCAGCCAAGTTTCAATGGTGTTTGAAGAATACACCTATACTTCTGATTTTGAAATCTCTTCAGGTGGACTTTCATACCTTGGTTCTCACATTCCCAAATTGCCAAGATTATCTTTTCTTTTGCTCGGGCTAGTAACAGTACCACAGCTGTGTGTCAGTGCCCATTGCAGTCTGCTGCCATTGTAATTTCCCAATAGGCTGTTAGCAAAGACATCCAGCTCAGCCAAGACCAACAAGTGGAATTGGGAAAACATGTACTTTTCACAGGATTGCAGCAAAAATTACTCAACACCTTTTTACCTTCCATTTTCATCTTAGGTTCTCTTAATGGACAGATAAGCTTTTCCACATCAAAGACAAAATCAGAGCACCCTAATGCTTTGATCACCTCAGACACATACAAATGAATGCAACAAAACTAATGTGGGTAGAATTCTGCAACATGATCCCATCCTCGCTATGATAATGAAATTTATGATCATTCCACAGTAAACACCTGTCTTTAATGATGAACCTGGAAGGGCCAGGGCCTTCCAAAAACAACAACAACAATAAAACCCAACAACAAAGTCACAATTAGCCCAGACATTTTACCTAGAAGTCAGGGCAGCAGCAATGTCACCTCAGCCAAGTCCAACATAAAAACAGTAGAATAATATTTTGTCTGGAACAGTCTCAAACCTAGTACATGGCCCATACCCAGACTGCCTGCTGCAATTAGTGTGATTGCCTTGCCAAGAAAAAAAAAAAGAAAATGAGGGGATAAATGATTGCCTGTGTACAAAAAGCAAGCACACTGGGAGATTTCAGGGACCCAAAAATCATGGAAAACAGGCAAAACGGCAAGTTCAAATCCGCAGAAGGATCATCCCAAATCTGTGTTTTATACAAACACCATAAGCCACACAGTAGTTGTAGAGAGTACTGTATGAGACACACTGGACCGCATCTTCTCAGATAGCAATGACACATCTGTCTTTAAGCATCTCAGTCACACTCTTTAACCATTACAAGGACCACTTGCTGAAACAGACACCTCAAGGGAGGCACCATCCTCTCCCATTTTTTCTTTTGTAAACGGTGGTGAATTTAACTTCCATGTTTCCCTTACAGAGGAGACATCTAGATTAGAGCTAGAACAAACATCAGCCATGTATTACATAAGGGCCAAAGGAGGCAGGCAGGCAAATTTTGACTGCCATTATCAATGCAGGTCTGGCAACTGGGAGCCACCCACCTTGGCAGTCAGAGGCTTCTAGGTGAGGATGTCACCCATTTTGTATCCTGGAAAAGCTCCTGTCTTTAACAGTTGCAAAATAACAGCTTGATGCAAGCATCTCACCTCTCAGAGAGCCAACATGTCTTCTACCATTTTTTTTTTAATTAAATCATTTAAAAAGCATGCTTATTTTCAAAGATAAATACAACCTAGTACATCAAGCTTCACAAGTGCCCCCAGCAATATGTGGATCCAGAGGTGAACTTCCATCCATTAACGTCAAAGACCTTGGGTCACTGAGCATACAGAGTGGGATTCAGCTCCAGATGCTTAAGTTTTGCATGCATGCAAGAGTGCTGTATGTTACAACCATTGGCACAGTCCCTTGAGCCTAGCATGCAATTCAATGGCTCAGATGTCTGCTCCAAGCAAAGCAGTGGTTCTCCAGACTCCACTGGAGTCTGATGGATCCAGACTGGATCAATCACATTACTACTGCCTACAAAAGGACCTTAATTTTTGTCTACATGTGAACAATATAAATTCAGACTTGCATTAATTTTGAAATTAAGGCAACTCCTCACTATGCTAACCTTATAGGGAAGTTAGGTTCCAACTCTGGAAGGCCTGAACCACAGCTGCATTCAACAAAGTAAAAAAAGCATATCTCTTGTCAGATATTAAGTGCATTTATTTTCTTAATTTAAGGTACTTGACATTGGGAGCAAACTACACTGGCATTACAAAATTCCCCAGAGAACTAGTTTACTAAGAATTTCCACATCAACTCATTTTTCATAGACTGCTCTATGTCCACAAGCTTCTAGCTTTCATTACCTGCCCAAGAAAAAAAAAAAAAATAATTAAAATATTAACATTAAAACCAGCAGGCTTTCAGGCTAAATATGGACTAATAGATTTCAGCCCAAATAGGACAAACCTTCCAAAAGACACAATGAGTCTTACAGAGGTGAGAGAAAATTGCAAGGGGAGACTAATTTGGGCATTGGTTCATGGAGTGCAAAATTGCTTATCTGTTCGGATTTGTATGTAATGGGTGCAATTCTGAATTAAGTGCACAGGCACTCTTCTAGGAGTGTTCAATGACTCTGATAAATGCTGAATCCATTGCTCAAAGGGCTCTCCAAGCTGTTGAGCATGTGTCTTGGAATCTACAAGGTTAATGAGTAAACAACATTGCTGTTGACATTTTTAACAACAAAAGCAACACCAGTCCAGGAAACCCGAGCCACAAAAAACCTCCTCATATAAACAGATGTAGGAATGATCAACACTTTTCCTGCTCTAGAGGCACATAAAACAACCAGATTTTCAAACCCAGAGTGGGCCAGACAGGATGACACTGTGAGAATGATTGAGCTCTATAGTTCCCACCACTACAACGGGAGAGGCAAGAAGAGACCTTGGGAAGATGCAGATGCATCAGAGGGAATATTAAGTAAAGATGACTGAATAGATCTGAGGATAGTTTGCGTCCATCAAGAAACCATACTTCTTTAGACAATGCCATATATTTCTGCTAAAAAGACCAAGACGAGCTATCTGGGAGCATAAAAAGTTCATCATTTTCCTCTAATGTGTAAGAATTCTGTCACACTTGGACCTATAACTACATCTTTTCATAGACAAAACTGCAACAATAAACTGAAGTACAGACTGTAGGTTACATAAAACTATTCCCTTCTGATCACTTATCAGAAAAGTTTAAAAATTAAAGCTGCATATGGAATATTAAACTGTTCATTTTGGATAGACAAAGTATCTTATTTTACATACATGTAAATACAAGAGTTAAATATTTAAAATATGGGACTTGTGCAACTTCAAATTATTTTGAGAACTGTGTTTAACACTACAAAATTAGTTTTGCAATAACATTTAAAATTTTAATATAGAATAGAAAATAATAAAATTGTAATGGGAAGCTATCTTCAGAATTGATTACTTTTATATGACTTCCTGGAACACTAACATCAATTATGCTTTTATGTCAAAGCAATATTGGCACACTGCCAATGAAGATACAGGTGGGGCCACTGATTTAATAATTTAGTCCTGTTTGGAAATAAGTGGATGTTACAGTCAACTTTTGATTGTTAAACACAACTTCTATACGAAGTATAATGAAGTCAGTATGTCCTTACCGCACATAAGAGCAAAAGGGAAAACATATATTTTAATTCAAGTCTGGAGTCAGCCACCTGTAAGTATAGCATTGACTGGCTGCAGTCAGTAGTCTCCCTCCCAGGAAGGAGGTTCTTTGCCATTAGCACAGTATAAAACACTAAGTTATGTATTTGTTTAGAGGCCTTTATTTTGATTCCAGTCTAACACAGGTAAACAGTTTTATCAAGGAATCATTCAAAAGAACAATGTTGCTGATAAAAACTGATGTTGCTTTCAGCATTTAGTGACACAAATAAGTTTCTTTTCCTCAGCAGCCTGATAATGCTGTTCTGGCATAGGGTGCTTCTTGCTGTGTAACACAGTTGCATGTGAAAAATGTTTTATCAAAACAGGATATCCAAGACAATCATTTATCTTATGAAGATGGAAACATGGTCCATATTCCTAAGTAAAGAGAATAGCTTAGATAGATGCCAGTGTTGGCTTAGAGTCTCGCATCAGTGAGCCTGACCCTCATATAAACAACTGTCCATCAGGAGGCTGCTTATTAGGGATTTATTAGAAACCTTGTCAATAACCCACTTGTACTTCTGATAATTCTGTACTTGTTGCTAAGAGATTTGTGTTCCTGATGAGATAAAATGAACAGGAAATCCTCTATAGCCTTGTCACTTTTTTCACTAGTAAATAAAAATCCAAACAACTGATAAAAAATACTGGCTACTGTAAATAGAAGTGGGGGGGGGAAAAAAGAAAAAAAAGAAAGATAAGCATTGCATATTTTAAATAAAGGAACATACAGCCCTTTTTTGCCCTCTCCAATTATAAGATGATAAAACATCACCTTTATAAAGTAGAATGACCGGATTTCATGGAACGTGGCTGTTTTGGCTCCAAAGTATTTGTAGCGTTATAGTATCAGAGCCAGGATACAGCTGCCTTGTGACTAAGACATCGTTCACTGAATAAGTGCTATCCAATCCCTCGACGTCACCAGACATCTGTTTCCTGTTTTCATTCTTTCTTTCACTGTTATCATTTTATCCAAGTTACCCTTTCACCTGAAAACCATTTAGAAACCTACAGAAACCAGCGTGTGCACGCGTGTGTGTATCAAAGAAGTTGACTTAGAAAAAAAAAATTGCTGAGAGTGATTTGTTCATTTTAATACAAAGAGCAGGAATGGAAACAAACTTGCCTTTCCCCGTCTTCTCCTCCCCAAAATACACAATGATACATAAACACTTTTGTCTTCTGGTCTTCACTAATATGACTAACTTCCTTCTTCACTTCCAGTTAAGTAGCTTTCCTGTTGAGTACCACCACCTCCACAAAATACAATTGTGAATTGATTCATAAAAACAGAAACATTATGGCACAAATAAGGGAAGGCAATAAATACTCTTCCCCCCCTCCAACTCCTTCCCAAATGGAGGCAGTAGTAATAATGTTATTGTACAGTTATTGTAGTAACAAAAAAAAGTTTTAAAAAAAAAGTATTGCTTGTCATTTAAGGTTCTAAACCAACAATCATCAGGATGCAGAACAGGATACATCTAAAGTGAGAAAGTTATTTACTTCACATTCAAGTTAACACCAACTGTACTTTTTTTTGGCACACTATGTTCCAAAAGTGTTGGACACCTTATAAAATATGTTAATGCCACTAAAACCAAATTCCTGCTATTCATAATCTAAATTTATATTGCTGTTGTTTTGTTATGTTTCACCTCTACTTAAGCCACAAGTTGGGAGAACGACCACTACTGATAGTATCTCACACACATTAAGAATGAACAATAGCGGCTGAAGAGTAAGTTGTCAAAAAAGAGCAACTCCATTCTTAATCTCTTGATTTCAGATTATTTAATCAGAATGAGAAGACTTGTTTTATTTTGTTTAGTGGCTACAGATGCTCACATTAATTGACAAGGCAGGTTCTTGAGTGAAGGAAAAATCTGGGTTGGTTGACAAAGCATCAGCAAAAATTCATCTGTTTCTTTTTGTTCTCTGAAAGAAAAAGATTTTTCTAAAATCTTCACCTATTGAGGCATACCAGCAAAATACAGGGGTTATACAAGAGAAACAGGAGATTCTGGTACACAGAGGACTTTCCCTATGAGATAGGATGGTTTGGCAGCTACAGGAAACTGAGTAGCATTTCCAAAGGCTCATGAAAATCAGAAAGCAAGAAAACTGCTTCTATTCTGATCTCCTGGACTGTTTCCTGCATTATAATAACCAAATTATCCCTACTTTAAAGCCAAATTCAGCTTCCATTAAACTACATAATTATGAAGCAGTTCATTAACTTCTGAGGAGTCAGAGCAAGTTCTGATAGATTAACTTGGTCTCCACTTTCATCCTTCTTTACTGTCTGTTTCATTGTCCCAAAGGCCCAATTCCTAAGCTTCTGCATGAAATCCAGAATACCCTTGCACAGTAACAATGAAGTATTCTGGAGAGAAAAAAACAAACGTTTGTTGAAAATATTTTTCAAGATTGTATGAAGTTGGTGTGATTAAAATCCCGTTTTCCATAAAAGCAATTTGTTTATGACTTTTCACATTTATTTGTCCACTGTCACTGATGCAATCTGTGATCAAACTGAAAACTGAACCCTAACTGTGTACTTTGCCCATCACATCCCCATCCTTCATAACCTACTGTCATTGCCTTTCACTGACACTGGATTATCCTACGCATTTTTACTTATGACAGGTACAGACACTAATGTACTGAGGCATTTGTGTCTGTACAAGTTTTATTTGAATACAAAATCATTAAGACAGTTATCTTTTTCCCCCCCCTAAATTCAGATAGAAAGTTACTTTAAACTGTGCAACCTGACTTTCTCAATTGCGTATGAAGAAACAGGACAAAAATCAAGACTTCTCAAGCTCTAATGCTATTCATGGCAATGGCAAAATCCAAAACACAGCTATGGAATTGAAGAGGTTAATAAAATCTTTTGTACTTTGTTATTCCTGGTTGTTTTTATTTCTCCCCAACCAAAAATAGGTGGCCTCTTAGAGGTATCCAAGATAGATTTTCTAAACCATATAATTTTATGCAATATGATTGTAAAACTAATACTAGTTTTGTACGGCCATGTTTCTGGTTCTAAATTGAGGGGGGGAAATATAAACAAATTACTCTTTGGAATTATCCTCTGAAACAAAAGCACTATCAAAATCTTTTGTCT
Source organism: Formicarius rufipectus (assembly GCA_013399695.1). Lineage (NCBI taxonomy): Eukaryota > Metazoa > Chordata > Aves > Passeriformes > Formicariidae > Formicarius > Formicarius rufipectus. The sequence continues at coordinate 187,656 of VXAU01003153.1, read as the reverse complement.
GAAAAAATAACTGGCAAACCATCACAAGAGAAAGTGCCCAAACCCACACTATGTCAGAGTCTACATTGTTTTCAATTTTAAACTTTTGATACACTGTATTACGACAACAAAAAAAAGTTGAGAAAGCTACACAAGATTACACGAAAAAAAAAGTATGTTTGTCTAATATGTCTTAAAAGACCAAACAAACAACACACCACTTCTATCCATTATTTCATACCCAGATGTTTCCTGTACACCTGCAGTTGTCTCCAGTCCTGAATTCATGTGCTATAGTATTTCAACAGACTCTCATCAGTTGGTTTTAGAATTTTCTTGTCTGCCAGGTTTACAATCCATCCTGGAGCAAGACCAAAAAATATCTGTCTAGGATCCTTGCGTGCGCTTAGCATCTTAAAGAGTTCATCCTTAGTTATGTCTGGTAAGACATAGCCATATTTCTTGGCAAGTTCTAGCCTGGCTTCTGCAACCTTGGATGGATCGGCCAGGTAACCCCGATTCCTGCCATCTGTGTAGTAACGGACTAGGTCTTCAGGTGGAAGCATTCGCTTTGGAATAGGCTTGCCACGCAGAAAAAACGCTACTGGCTTACATAAAATCTCTGTGGGCAAACATGAGAGAAGATTAGTTAGTCTACTTTATAATGCATATTTAAAAACACTGAATGACAACTTCTTATTTTGTACTAAAGAAATTAGTAAACCCTTATTAAAATGAGCATCAAGCAAAAAGCCAAATCTCAAGAATACTCCTGTTCAGAATGAGAAAGTGCTTTGCAAGTTTCATTTAACTGAACCAACAACTCTGTTTTAAATGATAGTTATAGTGTCAATCTGGATGAGTAATCGATAAGCCTAACCAAGCTAGATGTTGCCATTTATTGGAAGGACTATTTCCAGGTTTAAAGCAATGCTTTTCCATGGTTCTTTACATAGTGTACCAACAAATGCCAAATTTATTGCTTCTATAAGTATTTTAAATAAAGTATCAATGGCACATGCACCTACTCAGTCCTTTATGGGACTATTCTCTGCTCCTCAACTTTTACTGATTTTGGCAAATTAAATTCTAGAACCTTTAGACCTTATTATTTTGGTTATTTTCTGGATTGGAAATAAAAAGAACTTGTATCACTCCCGGGTAACTTATTTTTCACACTAAAAATGTCTATTCCTCTTCTTCCCAGGCCCATTCACACATGAAAGCTCCATTATTGTCAATAAAAACTGCATGAATGAATGTTAGGCAGGATGTAGCCTCAAGCAAAGCAAAGCCTCATTCTTCAGTGAAAGTGTTCTGGAAACAATAGCCATTTTAAAGGGAATCATTCTGAGCTTCTGTAACTTACTTCCTCACTTTAACTGGAAAAGCATTTTAAATTAAAAATTATAAACATCCACAGTGGTTTTTAAATCTATTTTTTTCCTGAAATTTCTTAGTGTCATTAAATATGTGAAAGACAAAAATTCTGAGAAATAATGTTATTCCTCTATTTAAAAAGCTACTCAGATTTCTTTCGCTGGTTGATTGGTAAATGAACTACTAACACTGGTAAGACTAAACAGGTGAATGTTTAAAAAAAGCAAAACTAAGGATGCATCACCACTCATCATTGGGCCTGAAACTAGACTATTTTTAAGGTCCTGCTCAATTAAAACACTCTATGATCCTATAAATATTTGTGTAACTATGTGTTTTTGAAACTTTTAGAATGGAAGAAGTTGAAGACTTTCTACTAAGAACAGTGTTGGAAACTTTGATTTGGATCATTTTATCTTTGCACATTCAAACAAAAAAATAAAAAAGGCAAAAATTAAAATAAATTCTCACCCAAACTCCTTGGGTCATAGAACGATGTTGTTACAACTCCTCCATTTTTCTCTATGGCTGCAATTGCTAATTCAGACGCCCTCTGCACTTCAATATTTACTTTTGCTGAAAAAATATCAGCACCCTGTGAATTTCAACACATATTAGAGAAGCATCAAAATGAGTATTTTAACACAGACATTTACTCTTCCCTGAAAAGTTGTAAGAAATATTAAATCCTGAAATATATCATAATCTGTATGCTCCCTGTGCCAAGATGGGTAACCAAATTGCTCTCAGTCATCTGGGCTGAATGAAAGCAACTTTGCCTTTCCAAAATATTCATACATTTCTTCCAGTACATTTTAGTCTTCTGCTGTAAAATACCTGTTCACACTTCTGTTCACACCCTAACTCTTGTTTTTGCAGCCTCTCAGTTTGGTTTTTTTGTGTTGTTGTTGTTTTTGGGGTGTTTTTTATGGTTTGGGGTTTTTTTTGTTTTTTTGGGGGTTTTCTTTGTTGTTTTTTTTTGGTTTTTTGGGTTTTTTTTGTGGCTGACACACAGTGCCCTCTAGTGGACTTACTATCCACAAAATTTCCACAGGAAACTAATTCGGAAAAGCAAAGATGCTTCCACAACACGGGAATGACAATCTGACAGCCTAGGGTGGAAACCCTGAAAGCCTGAAGTAACAGGTGCGTTGTATCCATACCTCCTCCACCAGCTGGACACCGTAATCCCTCTTGAGAGGTTGCACTTTTACACCTCTGGCATTGATGAGCTGCGTTAAGTCAACTGGTTGTGTGGGGTCAACTCTGCCCAAATCAATCAGGTACTGCAGCCTCTGAAGACTGAGTGGTTGATACTGACGTCTGAAGCTGGGCAGAGAAAAAACAAAAAACAACCCAAACAAAACAATGAGAAATTTACAGATATGAAGTTTTAATAGCAATTAGTCAACTGAGATATTCCATTTTCTATCTACTACTCCTATAGGTAAACATTTTAATTTAATGCAAATACAAGCCCTAGTCATCATTCAAGACTCCACTATGCCTTCAGGTTTGCCCACACATTCCCATCTCCAACATGATACTAATTGTTTTGCTGTTGCTGAGTTCAGTTTATTCAATAATACCTGTCTACCTGCTGATTGGTCTAAGGAACCAAAAAATACTAAGAAATTAAAGTGCCAACATTTCCTCATAAGCCAACAAGATTGTAAATAACTACCACCTTCAACATGAATCCAGCTTGAGAACTTCACTGATATACAGTCAGAAAAACAAACATCCTCTTTTTTCCCTACACAAATTTAGTCAAAGACTATCAGACAAATCCTGTATGTGCTCCTGCATAATTTATATCCAGGAAGAGTTTTCAGTCCATTACCACTGTACCCAACACTTCAGAAGTATTGAATGCAATCTTCCTCAAAACCCCACCAAGGAAGAGAAATAGTGAGAAAGTATGCATTAACCCACATGCCCAAAGGGAGCTGGAATCTCCTATTAACAGCCATCAATCAGCTTCAGCAGAACCTGCTGTAGCATTTTCTGAAGTTCCAGCTCTACTAGACAAATCAGTCTTTAGAACAATTTTCCCAGTCCTGGTGTCTATGCCTGCTGCACAACCACTTATGCTGGTGCTCAAAACTTTCTCCTACAATGGGTTTGACCACTGCTATTAGAAATCTGTGAGTGGTAGCAGAAAAACCAGGAAGTGGCTGATCTGTTACTGCCAGGCTACCTAAGAAAGACAAGCAACAGAATTTGTGCAGTTAGACAGTTCCTAACCAAGCAAAAGTTCAAGAAGTGAAGCAACACCACTGCAGAGAGTGGAGAGAGGTCAAGACAAACAGGCAGAAATATTGTTCAGGTGCCCCAACTGCATTTCCTGAGTGCAGTAACAGTGTCTACTACACAAACACCTACAATAGCCTGACATTGAAAATTTACAAACAACTATAGAGCACCTTTTTTGTCTCCACATCCTGCCAGATACGGTTAAAAACAGAAAGACCCTAAGAATTTCTTCTCACTGCAGCAGCTTTGATTTTAGCTGTTGGTTATTCATGAACTTGTGACCACAGTTAACATAACGAGCTCAATGTCTGCATTCTGCAGCATTTCCTTTATAGGACTGTGAATCTACCCTCTGACTCAAGCCATTGAAAGTGCTACTTGTTTACTCTTCTAATAATCCAAGCAAATAGGAGATGACAGTACCTGGAAACACAATTTGAATCACCCTTCAAAATTAATAAGAATCACAGAAAACCTTTAAATATCATGACAGGTTTGTGAGTTGTACTGCACACATAAAAAATGGAAATACAAACATGCAGTTATTCAATGCATAATTTGTTTTATCAGCAAATGGAACATGTAATCAAGCTGCAAGTGAACAAGTCACAAACAAGTACACCTTAGTTTTTTCATTCTTGAATGGTGTTGCGATAGATGTGGCACGTTTTTGTTACTACTGCCTGTGACAGCATTGTATGGGCACAAAAGATTTCAAAGACCAGATACAAAAGCTCAGCTTTTTCAGTTAGGCCTGTTTTGGCATAATAGATTCTGACTTCAGGAGAAAGATCAAGAAAATCAGACAATGATTGATTCCCAAGTAAATGTGAAGAAACATACCTATGTCCCTCATTAAAGCCGTATTTTGGTATGACCAAGTAAAATGGAGTTTGACCACCCTCAAAGCCTAATCGAGGGCGAGTTCCTCTTTGTCTTTGTCCTTTGTGACCTCGGCCACACTTTCTACCTCTGTATCTTCCACGGCCACGTCTTCTTTCCTTGAAAACACCAATGATACATTTAGTCAGCTACTTCAGAGATGTGTCTATAAAACATAAAACTTCAGAGACATAAAAAAACTGAGAAAAATTATGATTCTTGAGGAAAAATTAAGGGATGGATCCTTTCTGAGGGGAAAAACAGAAGAGTAGTTAATGTCATTTTTGCAGAGGACAGTTCTAAGGAGACACCACAAACAGCACGGGGACAAGTCAGCTCCCTTGGGTGTCAGGGATGGTTGAGTCTAGCACAAAACTGTACTTGAATTCTCTGCCATTTAGTAGCTCCAGGGAGTCCTGAGCACCTACAGAAGAGTGCTGCTTGGTGCTCCCTGTCAGGGCTCTATTCCTGTGATTTAAGTCCTTGAATCTCATCCCCCTATTCACTGACATTCCTCCCAAACCAGGAGGGTTTCTTCCTGGTTTCCTTTCTTTATTTCTCTACCACTTTATATGGACACAGGGGAGCCAAGATACAACTTTGTTTTCGAGAAAGCAATAATAACCAGAATGCCAGCCAGCATTCCTTTCGTCTGCAAGGCTTCAAACCTTTCCCTTCCAAACATATTACCCCATTCCGCACCCATTTGTTGTTAAAGTCGTTTTACTATTTTCATCCGTCCCCAGCGACGGCCCTAAGGTTTGGCCAGCACCAGTCACCAGCCAGTTCTCTGCGGGGACGGCCACACACACAAGGCACGCAGAGGGTTGGGGCAGCTTCAACACACACCGCAACGAATGCCTCGCACTCCCCATTTTTGCTTTTCCACTTTGCCCTTCTGACACCCCCAGGAAGCAAGCTGCAGGCACTCACCCGGTGTTTGGAGCCGGGGTTGGGCCTGAGGTTGGCCAGGCTGACCCTGGGCAGGGAGCGCAGCAGCTCCAGGGCCCTGCTCCCGCCGCTCCCGCTCATGGCCGCTCCCTCCCAAGGACGCCGGCCGCGCTCCCGCCCGCCGCAGCCGCTTTACGGCGCGGCCGTAAACCGCGCCCGCCGCGCCTCTCCGGCAGTGTCGCGAGGCCGGCGCTTCCCTGGAATGCCGACGGAGCGAGGGGAGGGCGCGCGCTGCCTGCAGGATCCCAGCGCCTGCCATGCCCCGGGTCACGCAGAGCGCAGCCGAGCCTTTAAAGCCGTCAGGCTGCACGGCAGGCCGAGCGGCTGCTGGTGCAACCAACGCAGCCCCGAGTCAACACAGACACACGCTGGAAATACCCATTACGAGTGGAGACCGTCATGGTCCAACCCCAGCCAGCAGCCGAGCCCTACGCAGCCGCTCGCTCCCCCACCGGCGGGACTGGGGAGGGAATCGGAAGGGTAAAAGCTGGAAAACTCGCGGGTGGAGATAAAGACAGTTTAATAGGGAAAGCAAAAGCGACGCACACAAGCAAAGCAAGGAATTAATTCCCTGCTTCCCACGGGCAGGCAGGTGTTCAGCCATCTCCAGGATGGCAGGGTCCCATCACACATAACAGTGACTTGAGAAGACAAATACCGTCACGCCAAGTACCCCTCCCTTTCTCCTTCCTCCTCCCACTTTATATACTGAGCATGATGTCACATGGTATGGAATATCCCTTGGGTCACCTGTCCCAGCTGTGTCCCCTTCCAACCTACCATGCACCCGCAACTTCTCTCACCAGTGTGGCAGTATGAGGAGCAGAGAAGGCCTTGGCTCTGTGTAAACCCTGCTCAGCAAGACCAGAAATGTCCCTATATTATCAACCCTGTGTTCAGCACAAATCTAAAACAGAGCTCCATACCAACCACTGTGAAGAAAATTAACTCTACCCCAGCCAAGATCAGCTGACCAAGACACAGACTTTCCTCATACTGTTCGAAGTACCTGATCACATGTATTATTTGAATCTTTTAAATTTAAAAGTGGACCTACTGAAAAATCACACAGTAGTTTCCATTGGTATATTGGTCTGGTGGGAAGGGTGTGAAGGGTGCAGGCTTACTGGAGTGAAGAGCTGAAAACTAGAAGCTGCTGCTGAGGAGTTACAGAGCAGAAAGGCCAATACTCCTTGGTGTAATATCTTGCTTTCCATCCCAAAACTGCTGTTTGACCAATACCTTCTTCCAGGTTGAATGCTGTCTGCTTCAGATTGGAGAAAATTAGAAAAATTACAATGTACCAATAAATGAGATGCTGGTATGGGCAACCATTTTATCTAAGCTCATTTTAGCCTTTAGGATAGGGAAAAGAGATAATTTAGTGAATATTTTGCTTCATAAAGCTCTCACTGCTTTAAACATAAACTTGAAATAAGGTAGGAAAGTATAGCTCCTAAGATAGATATCTCATTTTAAAGAGACAGTCTTCGAAAGGTTCACAATTCAGATGTTTTCAGCAATTCCTTCAGGATTCCAGAGGGACAGTTTCTCAAACACTTGTCTGTAACCAGCACAGTAACCCGTGCCCACGTAGGCAATCCCATTGTCATGTGACTGTCTTGCTTGTGTCCAATCCATGAGCAGCTCACCTTTCTCCAGTGACCCTTAGCCACGCCAGCAAAAACTGGGAGTTAAGTAAACATCATTCCAGCTATACTGACTGAAATATTTAAAAGTTTGCTCTGTTTGTGAGCAGACTATTGCCTTCTTAGGCTGGAGGCTCAGCAGTAGCTCACCTTATGGAAGTGGCATTTACATGGTAAATAGCAGAGTGGAGAGGGAAAGCAAAATTTTGTTTGTGTCCCAAAAGGACAATCTACAACAGGAGTCAGATTCAGCATACTTGATAAGCACCTGACATAGTGTGAAGCTCCTAAAGAATTTTTAAAGCATAAACTGTATTTTGTTAATGTACTTGGAATTGGCTACACTCCCTGAGGCAAGTGCATTCACTAAAGTAGAGACAAAACACAAAGTTACCTGTGAAAATAGCCCACTTTTAGCAATAACAAGGATGCCCTGGCATCAATACTATGTATCAAAACAGGCTAACAATCACGACAAAAGAACTCACATTCAGTGTTGCACACTTGCCATAAAGGCTTCTCCAATAGGTTTCTGCAGCCGTGTTGGTAACCTTTTCGAGCAAAAACTTCGTGTAAAATCATCCTTGCCTGGACGGAACACAGCAGTGGGAAGGAAGTGAAAGAACTACAGTGTGTGTCCAGCTGCTGTTGAAGCTGCCAGAAAAGTACCCATGTCAGCCAGATACCACCCGGCAAAGACAATGAGCAGATTGACTTTCTGGCAGTGAATATCTGACAAAGATGTACGGAATGGAAGACAAAGAACAAAGTATTTCATTTTGATAGAAATGCGTTTGCCATACATATTCAGAGTCGGCCTAAGCATCTGGAATGGACTGGAACGATCCAGTCATTTCAATCGGGGCGCCTGAATAGCCTAACACATTTCAAGACGAGGAAAGAACCAGTGATCCTTTGGCTGTAAGCCAAGAGGCTTAATTTAGCGGTGGAGGCATCCGATCCGACGAGGCGAAACGAACCCCGTCTTCCCAGCGCTGTTCGCGGTAATCCCGCTGTCATCTTCCCGCACGACTCCCCTTTGGCAGGGAACCCCGGCTCAGCCCACCCTCGGCGCTGCCCCGTTCCCGCACGGGCGTTACCCCGCGCCCCGCCCCGCCCCGGCCCGCACCGC
>VXAU01003153.1:167229-179413 GCA_013399695.1 Formicarius rufipectus | reverse complement strand
TCGGCACCGGGGCTCGGCACCGGGAAGGGCTGCGCTGCCCGCGGGTTGAGCCGCGCTGATGGCGGAGCGGAGCGCAGTTCCTCCTCCTGAGAAAGCGGTGCCGCTCCCCGAACCGTGGGTGACCTTGTGTGGCTCGTGGGTGACCTGCGTTGGGGGGGTTACTGATCTTAAACCACCACTTTCTTTTCTTGTTTGTTTCTTTTTGTTTCTTTTTTGTTGCTGTTGTTTGTTTGTTTGTGTTGTTTTGTTTCTTTTCTGTGTTTGTTTGTTTTCATTTTGTTTCCTTCAGGTCATTTTTCTTCATGGATTGGGAGATACCGGGTGTGTATTCTGCTCTGTTACCTACTCAGTAGTTATTATAGTTACAAATATAATCTGCATGTTTCAAAGGCGTGACAGGTTAAAAGTTACCTAAGGTGCTTGTTTTGCCCTTCGTTGAATGCAGCGGCCAACAACCATGAAACTTTGCGTGCCTTGCCATGATGGTGACAGCTATTAATTTAAAATTTCCCAGCAAATCCTCAAAAGCTTTTGCTTTTCTCTTTCACTTACCTAATTTGGTCTGAATATGATCCCTCTTTTGTTCTCGAGTCAAAATTGACTGAAAAAGAAGTCTGGGGGTTTCTGATCTTTCACTTTCCAGAGACTGTTTCTGGTTATTCCTGTCCTTGTCTAAATTTAAAGTTCTTTTTTATTCTGGACTTGTGGACTGCTGGTTTGCCAATAGGTGCAGTTAGTCCACGGTTTCTCCTTCAGTATGTTGTACTTAGGGAAGAATCCAAATCTATGTGATTTATCTAAGCAAACTCCAAAGTAGTCACCTAATATCTACAGATTTCTCTCTCTGAAATGTGCTCTTCAAACTATAGAAAACCCACCTAAATAAAACGTGAAATGCCCTGTTCACCTTGCTCCTGTTATTCCCACGTTTAAGTAGAAATGGAAACAGTAGTAGGGAATTTCTGAGAGGCATACTAGCTGTGGTATAATGTTTCCATCTGAAGCTTTTGTGTGCCCAGAAATAAGGATGCCTTCATTAAAGCCATTGAATGAACCAGTTAGGAGAGCATTAAACCTTTTGAATTGGCACTTAGATACTAAAATAAGTAGCATGAATGCTTTGTCTATTGTCCTCCCTTATGGGCAAAATTTCATGCTTTTTTTTTTTTTTCTTCCCCTAAGAACTCTGTTTTTGTTACCTTGAACTTGAATGTTGCCTCAAGGTTGAAACTTACCATGTTTAAGATGCAATTTTTTTTCTAAAGAATTAAAAAAAGTCAGCTGTCAGAATTAAAACTTGTATAACGTGGACATTCTGTAAGTTAAAAAAGGAGTCAAGTCCAATGCACCTTGTTTACGCTATCCCTTTTCCTATCTGCTGGTAGGATGCAGCTGAGGGGGCAGTACTGCCTGCATCTTGGCACCAAATGTTCAGTAAATGATTGCAGAATCTTTTGAGCTTTTGGAATTTTAGTCCTTGTAAATTGGATTGGTGTTGGTTTTGGCAAGTGGTAAAAAACAGAGCCTTGCCCTTTAACATAAATGATATTCCTTAGGCAAGGTGGTATTTTCATTTTGGTGTCAAAGTTAATGCACAGTCTCAAACTTGCAAATGCACTGAATGTACTGGCAGGCCTGCTTAACAAGACATGACTTTTCTGGAGAAATACGGTGATTTAGTTGTGTTTGTTCCTCTAGTCCACTGTAGATCAGATTAGATAAGCTGCCTTTAACATAGTGCTGGGGTGGGTTTTTTTAAATAAAAGATGCCATAGTGACCCAAAAAAACAAAGCAAAATGGTTTGAAGAGAACTTAGTAACAATTTTATAACTTCCTGGAGTTTAAACTGACTTGTTGCACTTGACATGAATTTTTAAATTGATCACTTCAGTTTTACCAACTGTATTTTTCTTACTCTGGGAAGTGTCTAACAGAGATTATGTTCTTTTTCTTTCTTAGCTCCTATAAAAAAGGCACTTAAATGTTGATATACACTTGTCAAAATCTGAACAAAAGGTACAATATAGAGAATTGTTCTAAAGAGTCTGCATAAATGTGTATACAATATTGTTTTCAAGATTTGTGAAATTAGTCTTTATAATTGACTAAAAGATGCCTCCAAAATTTTATCTACTTTCTTAGTCATATTTCTCCTTTAGATTTTTATTTGGCCCTCTATGATACTGCAAATGTTATGCAAGTCATTATTACCTGCAATTTGTTATTAGTATAAATTATATATATATATATAAAAGTATTGGAAGGAAGTAGGCTGAAATATACAGTCAGTGCTTCAAATGTCTGTGCTGTATGTGTTAGAAGTGCCTTTAACTTTAGGCAACATACGTTAACATTTCTGGATGATATTAAAATTAAAAGCAAACCAAACACGCTTGTCTGCTGTTGGTCTGGTTTGTTCAGCTGTGTCACTGATGAATTTGTTCAAGGTGTTTTCTGCTTAGAATCAAATTTACAATATCTAATTTAGTGGGTGAGTTAGAAATAATCATGAAATAAAGGTACTATTGCGTGTTCTGGAAATCCCAGTGCAGACACAGGCAGTGGTTCTGAATGGGTTCAGATTTTAGTCAAGGTCGGTTCATGTCTAGATGAGCCCTAGAGTGAGCCTTTAAATGATGCTTTCTAGTGTTATGGATTGGAGGAAGGTTGTTAACTTGTCTGCTGTGCAGACTTTGCATTGTTCTGGGAACTCATATATACAGCATGTGCTAGAGATAAAAAAGCTACTGCAGTCTGGAGTGGTGCTTAGGACTGCCTGAATCCAAAAACATTCAAGCTGAGCTGAAGCTAATAGGTCTGATTGATTAGGTTAACTTCATGTGGAGTTAGCTTAGATGTCAGCTTGCTACTCTTCTACATGAAGAAATGTGTTTCAGAAGGAGAAAAGTTGGCAGTGAAAGAAACTGCCTTAGCACTGCAGGAGCAGCAGAGCAGCCTCTGAGCTGCCTGGAAGCCGGATACCTGTGTTCATCTGTTGTGGCACGCAAGTAAATAATGCCATACAGAGCAGGCTTTTCCTAGCGCCAAAGTGGTATTTCTGCAGCTGTGTCACAACTATGGTAGTCAAATTAGATTAGTCTTCCTGGCTGTATATATGCCACAAGCATTCAGAGGCTGAACAAACCTTCTAAGTCTAGTACTACATTAATAGTATGCTGTGATTGATGTAAAAATTTTCCAGAAGTCGGTTTATATTGACCTTATTCGGCACATTTCACACTTGGTCTGTGCTGATACACCAGCATAGAAATAAGAACTAAGTCAAAACATAAATGCCATTTAATATATTTTTTGTTAACAGGCATGGATGGTCAGAAGCACTTGCAGGTATCAAAAGTCCTCACGTGAAATACATTTGCCCACATGCGTAAGTTTGTAACTTCTCTTGTTTCACTTTATTCTGCAGAGTTGGATATTAAGACACTTGAACAGATGATGAAGTCATGGGATTTGGATGGCTGAATTTCAGAGAGTTTTAGATTAAAAATTCACTCTAAATGTTGATATTAAATAGTGTTTTTAGAAACTGTTGTCTTATTTACTTTAGGGTAAAACTGCAATTACGTTTTCTTACTAATTCAGACTGAAAACATATTTGGGAGCTTTTATGTACAAAGTTAGATTATTTTGACTTTGTTTCACTGGATTGAGTTGTTNCCCCCAACAGTCATTTTTAAAAAACCAGTTTTATCAAGGAGTAATTTTAAATATAATTTGTATTAGGTACAAGTACTTAAACTTGGCTCTGAGTATAGTATATTGAAACTTGCTGTAGGTTAGGGGAAATTTAAAGATTCACGGGATATTCATATTTTCAGCAAATAATGCAGTTTGAGCTGTCTTTGTGCAATTTGAGAAGTGAAATACTTATGAGCAGGATAAGGAGTCAGTAAATAAAGCATTAACATCTATCTAATATCTACTTAATGATAGAAAAATTAATTAATTGTAATCATAATTTATTTAAACATAAAATTCAGATTGTCTTTTATCCCAATTTTCTTGGGAGATGTGGAACAGGGATGATAGGGAGAGAAATAAGCAATTTTTTGGTGTATTGTTGGTTACTGGGCTGTGATTTATTTATTTGTTTTACCACATGGCCATGCTTTCCTGAGCCATTCAAAAGGATCTTAGTAAAATCTGCTGTTTTCTTTGCTTGCTCTTTGTGTTCTTCAGTCTTTCCCTGCAGAACTTATGTTCCTCAGTTTCCATAAATTAAAACTAAAGCCAGATTTGATCCATGGTATGGTCCACTGCAGTTGTCTTGGGATGCCTGAAAACATGACCTACAGCAGCATAGTGGGGGGAAGGAGTCCTGCAGGGAAGGCAGGCCCTGCCTAAGCAGATTCAGTATGTGTGGCCAGACTCATATTCACCACTACAATGCAACTGTCTGCTTCTTTAGGTCTACTGATGCTGCTGTGTAAGGTGCCTTCATCCACTGAGGATGTGTGTGGAACTGTGAAAAAGGACTTCTACTTTAAAAGAAAGAAATAATATATGTATATATAAAATATGTATATGATATATATGCAGTTGCACACACACACATTTAAAGCAGCTCATTAATGTTTTGCTTGCTGTCCGTAAGGAATGGTAATTCAGTCCTGATTATTAAATGTGTTTGGGCTGGCAGGTTTCAAAAGAGTTTCCTTCAAAAGGTGCTGCAAAGCAGCTCATGTTAATTACAGTTTAAAAATAAGGCAGAATTAGAGATATCTAATTTTAATGGTGTATCTGCATTGTTGAATTTCAGTATCTGTCATGTCAGTGGTGTTCATTCTCATTTCTAGGCCAGTTATGCCAGTTTCTTTGAACATGAACATGGCTATGCCATCTTGGTAAGTATTTGTTCAATTGCAGATGATTCTAGATTCTAATCAAAATATGTCTAGAGGCATGAGCTCATTATTCTTAATTTAAAATCATGAACAACTTGAATGTCTGGTTTTGATCACATGGAAGTATAAAACGCTTTTTGCTTTTGTTCTATTCTTATAAAAGCGCTCTCATGAGTACACTCTAATTATCCTTGTGTATCTGTGGTAATGATTATTCCTCAGGACTAATCTATGTCATAAAATAGAAACCCCATTTTATTTTACAGGCATAGTCTGCAGTCTGCATTATGTGTGAATTTGTAGCATAGACCGCCACAATAGTAGAGACGTGGAGTAGAAATATTATTGCTACTAGTGAGTAATATTTGATGGGTCAGTAGAATATGCATCAAGTGTTCTTCAGAACATCCATTCTGAATAGTGAACCAGGAGAATATGGTAATTTCAGTGCTTGTAAACCAGTCTTCAGGGTTTTTTGGGTTTGATTTGTTGTTGGCTTGTTGGTTTTTTCCCTCAAGTAACTTGTGTTTGGTTTTTTGATATTTCTTCAAACCATATTTTGATTTGTACATAGAACTGATAAATAACAATTCCTGTTCTTGGAATATTTTTTGAGAAAGTATAAAACTAAACTGTTTAACCTGCAGTAAATTACAGAAGATGTCAAAACTCAGAAGAGCCTTGTTGACTAGGTCGAGTCTCTTAAACCACATTTACAGATTGTCCACTGTGTCTCGTAATCTATGGTACTAGACAATATGTCAGCTAACATTTTTATCTGGAAAACATCCAGATTTTATTATTTGTGTATTAAGGAAGTAGAATGGATGCTCTTATGAGTAGTGCTCTTGTTGATGTCTTTGTAAGGTTTGATATCATTGGACTGTCACCAGATTCACAGGAAGATGAAGCTGGGATCAAACAGGCGGCAGAGAATGGTATGCTTAGGAATACTTTTTTTGTGTCTTAAAAGTACTTCCATGTATTCTTGAAAATGAATTATCAGTCTGAAACAGGTTTTCCAAAGGCAACATTTTTAGGGAAAATAGTATGTATTGTATTATAGCTGACCAAAGTTTAGCTAAATGCTTTGTTTGTTTGTTTGTTTGTTTTCCCTTATTAGTAAATAGAGTAAGCACTAATATAAACACTTCATACTCTCAAATATGAAATGTACATAGGAAACAGTATATTTTTAAGAGCTTCTGGTTAGAACAACAGGTTAGAGCTGCACATGCCTCCACTTGTCTTTCTTTTACTTTGAAGAGAATACTGTCTTCCAGCAGAGGGGCTTTTGCAAGACTTAGTTGTGTGTTTTCCTCTTTGAAAATGATACAGTGGCAAACTTCTTATTGTGCTGTAGATATTGTGATACTTCTAAACATAAAGCAGACTAGATTTTCTTTTCACTAGCTTTCTGTTGGCAACGGGAAGACGGTATCTTTATAGAGAATGGAGTGGGGTTTAACTACTGGCCCTTATTTATGTTGCAGTTAAAGCACTGATAGATCAAGAAGTAAAAAATGGAATTCCTTCTAATCGAATTATTCTGGGAGGTTTTTCTCAGGTAAGATGTGGTTGGAAAGAACTGTATTTTTTTTTTCCAGGAAAGTAACTTAGCTTTCTTAATGTGGAAAATCCAGATAATTGAATTGAAAAGAGCTGATGTTAGATGCCTCTAAAATTTCAAGGTGTCAATTTTTCTTTGCTTTAGCAAATAAAGGTTTTTAGTTTTATGCAAATAATTACTATTCAATGGAGAATGAACATGCATGTGTAAAAAAGGTACTAAAATTCATGGTCTATTTAAAATCTTTATGCACATGACCTACATAGTTCTGCTTGAAAATCTTTCTAGTATTTTTAAATTTAATTTGGTAGACATTTGGTGGTTGCAATTTATTTGGCAAGTCTTCCCTTTATACTTGTAAGACATCTGTGGTAGGTAGGTTAGTAGATTAATTGGTCCATACATCAACTCCCCAGTCTGCATGCAAATAAAATATTGAAGTAGTGTTAGTATTGTTGTGAAGTAGTGTTNCCCCCCCCCCCCCAACTGTTAGTTACAGTAAATTTGCTGGTTTACTTCTGAATTCATCACATGATCTTGGAGGGGAGGAGAAAAAGCAAAACAAATGTACATAAACATTGTTTTTAGTGTTGGTTAAAAAGAAGGATAGATTAGAATAGAAAAAGCCCTTTTAAAGGAGAAATCAGAGATCTTGAGACAAGCATTAAAAGGGACGTGACTGTCACCATTCTAATGCTTTTATCTCCTCATCCTAGGGAGGTGCTTTATCATTGTATACAGCTCTTACAACACATCAAAAACTAGCAGGTGTCATAGCCCTCAGCTGTTGGCTACCTCTACGGGCGTCTTTTCCTCAGGTATTTATATTTCTTTCCTGAGATAATTTGCACCCTTGGGGAATGAGTATATCTGAAGATTAAATTTCCTGTGGGAATTAGTGGCCGTCGTTATTAGCAGATACTGACAGTTGTTTGGTAACTTTGAAGTTTTTAAAATAGGGCCCTGAAGTTTCAGATTTTTCTAAGTAGGAAGAGTGAATAAATGCTCAGTAGCTACCTCCTAGAAAATGACACTCCTAGAAAATTTTCCATGAGGATTAATTTTTTATCTGCCATTTGTTCCATCTGCAAGGTACTGTCTTATTACAGGCTGGGTATTTGAACAAAATATCAGGCTTTTTACTGGGCCACAAATCTTGTTCTTCTGAAGTTTTTTTCCCAAAATTTTATTTGCAGGTCTTTGAGCTTAGTGTGTTGTCAGATAAAGAGCCTCCTTCATAAGCACCTTGGAGACTATACATTGTATTTTTCCCCTCTCAGAATTCAATTTGTCATGCCACAAGGTATAATGCCATGTGGCGGTTATTTTACTTCAATGGTGTTAGCCTTATCTTCACTTAGTGTCTGTTTCTTCTCTTCTCCTGTCTAATTCCACTCCAGCAGGGCCCTATCAGTGGTGTCAACAAGGACATAGCTGTTCTTCAGTGCCATGGGGACTGTGACCCGTTGGTTCCTTTAATGTTTGGTTCCCTCACTGTTGAGAAGCTAAAGAGTATGATAAATCCAGCCAATGTAACCTTCAAGACTTACTCTGGCATGATGCATAGCTCGTCCATTGAGGTAATTTTCTTAATATACAATGTTTTAGCTGGGTATGGTTAATTCTTTTCCCTCAAAAGAAATATTTATAGTTTTGGGAGGCTGGGGGTGTGAGGGTTGGGGTTAGGAGTTAGCTTTTGGTTGGTTGGTTGGTTTTAGGTTTGTCTTGGATTTTTTTTCCAATAACAAGTGCTTCCTGCTTCTGACTTATTTTGGTGAGTAACTGAATGATGGGCTAAAAAAAAGCATACAAAGCATAAGTGTATATAACTAGTGAGAACTTCTTCATAAGGTTGTATTTTGTGACTAGGCTACTTGGTCTATAAAATATTCATGGGGTTACCCCCCCTAATTTTTTATTATTTGCTTACTAACTAAAAAAAGCCATAAAGAGCCCCCAAAAAAGGAAGAAAACAAACAAACAAAAAAAAACCTCTAAAAAACCCAACCTGAATTGGAAGGCAGATTCTCAGAGCATAAATCCAGCATGGTATTTTGGAGAGAAGAATCTTGGTAGTTTTATGAATGGAGACATCAAAGCAGGAGGGAGAGAGGGCTGACACTGTGGAAGAGCCACCCTCAGAAGCTATATTTATGATTCTGGCTCAACAGGCAGCTGAGCTGATGTAATGACTTGCTTCTGCCAGAAAGGGGTGGACTCCTTCCCTCTGCTTGTGACGATGTGACCCTCTCTTCCTCCTTACACTGTCTCTGGAGCTGATCAGAAACTTCTTTGAACCATTTGAATTTACTGAAATGGCAAGAGCTGCTGGCTTCAGTTTTTGTAACTGTAGTCAGTTGAAGTATCAGAACTTACACAAAGTAAGTGATAGGAGCAAGAAATAGAAGAGAAGATGAGGAACAGATCTGCATTTACACCATCCGTAACTTTTTTAATTTGAATTGTTATCTTTGGGATACAAAGTGGTATAGCATTTAGACACCAATATCATTGAGTTGTTGCACAAATATGTTATTAATGTGCTCCTTCTTTACAACAGTGACTTAATTTAAAAAAAGAAAAATTAATATGGTTGAGTTTCCCAGTTTAGTTCACTGCATTGTGTTTTCTTAGGGAAGGAAGTATCAGGAAGATGAAACTGAGTGGTTAGGAGGAGGAGCTGCTGGCTTTTAATGCTGCTGCTATCTCAAAAAGTGCACACAAAGCTCTGGCCTTAGCTACATTCAGATTCTATTCATGGCCAGCATGGTGCTATTCAGAGCACTTGATGATTAATAGGTGACTTGACTGCTCAATGTCATAGGAAAAAGTAGTCTTTGCTCGTTCTCTTGTATTTTAGGCTCTTCTGACTGCATAGTGCCTTGAAGAGAGTTATCAACCTCGACTTGTGTGCAAAGTGGCATGATTTTATCAAGTAACTAGTTACTCAATATTTGTAGCCTGGATGCTCATTATAACTGAAATGTTGAAACAAGATTTAGTGTAGTTGAATATGTAGTAGGAGAGAACTTCAACTAATACATATTTTTATCTTTAAACAGGAGATGATGGACGTAAAACAGTTCATAGACAAACATCTACCTCCTGTAGACTGAACTGATCTGTGAGAAGCCTTCTATATAAATACACCAGCATCAACTGTGGTAGAGTGTTGATCTTTTCATATGCCCGATAGGAAGCATTATTTCTATACCTGCAGTGTTACACTGTGTTGCAAATTTATACTTAGGATGATGATTAAATAATACAATTGTACAAGAAATTATAATCTTTTTAGTATTCATCACCCACTGGTGGGGACTAGGTAACAATGACAGAATGTAACCCAAACATTGTATTTAAGATGTCTGATTTTTTTTTTTTTTGATCGCAGAATTTTAAGCTATTTCTACAATTAGAAACAAAATTTAAGTGAACAACATAGATATGACCAGTTTAGTTGTACTTAAGACACGGTTTGTTCTTCATACTCATTGGAAAACATTAGACAACATTTAGGTAATGAATGCATAAAGTACACAACATGGAACACAGAGGGCATAAAGTACACAACATGGAACATAGTGGGCATATGATAGTAGAATGAATGCTACCAAGGATAAACCTTTAAAGATTGTTTGTAACAATTTTAAACTATTCGTATAGGTAGATACTGTGGAAATTCTAAAGGGACTCATTTTTTTGTTGTTGTTGTGGTTTTTTGTTGTTTGGTTTTTGTTTTTTTTTTTTAACTTGTTGCAAATGTTGACTTGGAACAGAAGTCTGAAGAAGTCCGTAGAATTAATTTGAGTTATATTAAAAAAATTTCTTGTTTTCCTACTGAATATGCTTTAATCATTGTAGCTTTCATTTGTTTCTTAATTTCACATGAACAATTACAGAATAGAGCTTTGATTTTTTTTTTTCTGTCCACTTTGAAGTAACTAGCTGAAAATAGTCCAGCTGCATAGTTCTGTGTATTGTTGAACTCTCATCTGTTAAAACACACATTGACTTATTTGAATTATATTTTAATACAACTGTAAGTGCAATTTGAATATAACTTACCTAAACTTTTTAAATTGATACCCTTTATTGCTTTCTCTTTTTATATGTTGAGAGTTGTGGGGGGGGTTTCTGAAATTTTATTTTTTGAATATATCATTTTACATTTCCCTAGATCAATATAGCCTTGGAATAGGAAGATGTACCCTGGGGAAAAAAAAGTAAATCTACAAGATATAGAACTTTTCTTCTTTTAGAAGCTTAAAATTTTAGAATGCACTGGGTTACAGGAATAGATGAACACTCAGTAGATTTTTGCAGTTAAGAGCCATAATTTGCTTCTGGAAACTGCTCTTCTTTTGTAAAGCTCAGAGGCTGTCACCACACTAGGAATGTTTAAAATGATGCACTATACTTTATACTACATAATATGCTGCATAACAAAGTTCTATACTATAATATGTTTTCAGTCAATATTCCTATTTTGGATGCATCTGTCATGTTAGCACTGTGCTTTGTACCTGTGTTTAGGGTACTTTTTCCTCCCCCAGTTTAATCAAGGGGTCCTCTTACACTGTATATGGATTTGTCTGAGGCATCTGCCAGTGCAAATACCTAAGTGGGGAATTACACCTTTATGTCCTTTCTTTAACATTACTGGTGTCAGACATCTGACTTGTTTACCTAGTGTGAGTTCTGTTTTCTGTGTTTTTTGTTTGTTTGTTTGTTTTTCTTTTTATATATGTATTTCACTTCATTTTTCAGAAGCTGTTTTTCTTTTCTAATCCTATTGCTGTGGATTATTAAACATCTCTTGATATGTAACATTTAAAAGGAGTTTTTTTCCTAAATTGTAATGGAACAGTGTTAGATATTCCATCTGTGTAGTTAAGAGGGCATGTTTATTAACTTTGAAGTTTAATTAGTCATTTCTCTTAGTCACTCTCTTCTGTAGATCTGCCAATTTGTCTTTCAGTTAATTTAGTTCACAGAAAACCCCTAATATTCTTATTGTAGTTGTGCCAAAGTTCTCTTGAGAAAACAATGTGTTCTAGCTTGGAGTCATTCCCAAATTGCATCAGCTAATTTTGCAATCCTGCTGAATTGCAGTCTTGGTGAGCAAACTGTATGTTATTTCCCCTAATTTTTAGATATATCTTCATTCTGCTGTTGTCTACATAGTTCCATGAATATTGACGTGTTTCCAAAGTTCTTGGACAAGCTTATAATTTTCACTTGATTACTTTCATATTGTTTGTAGATTTGTTGATAATGCTGTTCAGCGCTCTCAACTTTTAATTGACTGTGTGTTTATTTCACATATTCCTCCTTCTCCAAGGATGACTTTAAAAAAGTATTTCTAAGATATTAAAATGAGATGAGTCCTAGCTTCTTTCTGTGCTAGCTTCACAACACTTTGATAACACCGTGTTTATGGCTTGTGGTCAGTTTCTAGTATTTATGCATTCTAATCCAAGTCAGCTTCAACTGTCATCATTGTGATGCTTTCAGATGTTTTTCTATAAATGCTTTTTTTGTGTTAATTTTGTGCAAATGCTCAGCTATTGTAACGAGATTCTTTTTCACACTGATGTTTTGCTGCTTGCTGTATTTGCAAAGGGTTGTGTTTACCCAAGTAAATAAGTAAATGTTTCGACTTAGTCTGAATTTCTGTATTCTAGGAACAATTCTCCTCTTTTTTTTTTTTTTTTTTCAGGAGTGTATGTTTTGTTGTTGGGGGTG
>VXAU01003153.1:148164-167211 GCA_013399695.1 Formicarius rufipectus | reverse complement strand
GTTTTGTTGTTGGGGGTGTTAAAGAACCCAGAAGCTAGAGGAAATGTCAAGGCTGTATCTTGTCTGCTCCCTTATTACAGTCTGTATCTAGAGCTCCTGTCTTTTGTAACTTCCTCACTGGTTTGAAAGCTTTGCCTTTGATCTTGTAGATGAACTTTTTCGCTACCTGAAGTTATTTGATGTTGGGGTTGTTGTCATAATGCATATATATGATGCAGAATGATCTCTTGGACTGGTGGAGGAGTTTCTATAGTATTCTGTTAAAATGGAGAAGTTGGACTGTCAGTATTCTAAATATCAATGTCCTATCAATGAATGTCTTACAGTTTGAAACAGTCCAATAATTAAGTTTATTTTTTGTAATGTTAGACTTTCCATCAAAGAAGAGCATATCTGTCAAATATGTGAAAGCACTGATATGAAAATACCTTACTTGCAGATCAGTTTGTTTCAATGAGTATCTACTTCCCTAATGTGTTCTTAATTTCAAAATGGTACTTAACTGCAGTTTTGTGCAATCAGTCTGAATTCTTGTTGGAATGTGTTGCCCACTTTTTAATAAACATGTTGAATTATGTATTATAAGCCAAGTCTTCCAGCCATTCTTGAGGTAACGTGTACTGGGGTCTGTACTGTGCTGAAAGCTGTATGATTTGATCTCTTCCTACAATCTGGTGTAATTACAACACAGGAGATTGGTAAAAGTATTGTACACTGTAACTGGTATTAGAAATGTTAATTAAAACATGTTCTCTCTAATGAAGTATACTGGACTTCACTGAAATCATTTGGATTCATCTTTTATATAGAGGTGCTATGTGGGTTGATGGATAGGACAGAGGACAAAGTGCGTAAGATGTTCATGAAGCCATATGTATAAGGCCTGTGTATCTTAAATTTTATAAAGAAATAGTGAATGTTTACTCTTTGTGCTATGAATCATCAGTCATTCATATTTAATATAAACATCTAAGGTGTAATTTACTTTATTTCACTCATTTATAATAAGAAGTCTTAACTTCTGTAGTGGATGAAATGTAAAAACTCCATTTTTTTATCATTGTTAAATAAATTTCAGCATTTGGGCAAATATGAAAGACTTTTTCCATACTCACCTGAAAGAAGTTGAGTTTTTATGTAGTGTGAAACAGGCACTCTAGAGGCTTGTTGCAAATTTATTGCATGATAATGTATTTGTGATATTAGAATGCAGAAGAATGATGATTTGTAGTTACTGAAAAGAAAATTGCTTGCCAAGTTATGCTTTGGTATGTTGTTGCAAGAATGCTAAGTATGATTTAATTTTTATTTATTTTTTTTTCTTTTAATTGGTTTGACTTGTTTTCTTGGAATTTGCAGTAATTTTGAAAAGTAGAAGAAATGAAGAAATTATGTAGTAGAGTTATTCTAGGACACTAAAGAGCCAATGTTTTTTCACTCTGTATGCTTTCTCTGGGGGTGTTGTGGTCTGGGAGGCTTTGAAGTTATGTTATGTTTAGCATGCATACAACTTAACAGATTTGCTAAAGAAACAGTTTTCAGGTCAGGGGTTACATGCTCTACTTACGTTTAATATTTTAGGGTCATTGGTATTCATAGTGCAGGGCACTCTAGAGAAAATTTGAGATTATCTGGGAAGTGAGGGAATGGGATGTACATGTGGTATAGGTAGACTTCCCCCTCAAGCAGCTTAAAGCAACTAAAAGGCTACTTTTCTCACAGACTGCAATGCTCAAAAGTCAGTGTGGAGTACAGTGAGGAAGTTCATGAACATACAGGAATGCATGATAGATGCTGTCTTAGTTCAAAAGAAAACTAAGATGTCTATCTGGACTAGGAAGGCAACCTCTTCCCAAAAACCACCACAATCTTTGAAATTAAGATACTTTAATCAGAAAATGTATAGAAAAGGATAACAGCTCTTATCTACAAATATATATAACCAGAATAGAATGAACAGCAACACTGTAACCCAAACTTTCAAACAAATCAAGTCCTCTCTCTGCCCTTTCGGCGCAGTTATATTTGCGGACAGCAGGAGATCGCAAAAGTCACTCCCGAGCTCCTGCGAGTGGTTTCTGAAAAACAGTTCTCGTGGGGAAACGGCAGTCATGGGGGACGTGCTGAAACCTTTCCCGTGGGCAGCGTAGAGACTCTCCTTTATTCAAAAGTGTTGGCGGGGGGTGAGGGGTTAGCAACTCCTGTGCAGGTGGCATCTGCCCTCCTGGAGTCTGTAGCAAATCCAGCTAGCGATGACTGCTCGCTCTCTCTCTCTCCGGAGAACAAGCCAGGGTGCAGAGCTGGGTCGCAACCAAGGAAGCTGCAAGTGCTTGCACCAACCCAGCAAATGATGGCTCACACCTGCACAGCAGCCCAAGCAGAGAACTATGGCCAGCACCATCTGTCCTTTTGTTATCTGTCCTGGCTCTTCAGCTCCCAAACCTCTGTGTTAGTAAAGGAGAGATAAAATTCCATGAAAGATTTTGAAACTATAACAGCTCCCGTGCTGTATGTGAATATGTTGTGGCAACTTAGGGGTCCAAGAATACCTAGTAACAATAAAGATGAAATACTGCACAGAGTGATCTGGCAGTTTATATTTTAGGAAAAATGTTTTGAGTAATGTTCAGTTTCTATTTACTTTCAGCCCTGGTATCCCTGATAAGGTAATTATGAGGAGAAACTCTGCCTAAAATTAGCATAGTAAAAAAAAAAAAAAACCCAAACCCAACACCCCAAAACCACAGTATAGTATTGTATTAGACTTTATCAAATATAGTATGAGACCACTAGTCTAAGTGAAGAAGGCAAGTCAAGAAGTTTTCAGACTGTCTGTCAACTTGGAAATGTGATTCTTTGAAGATGAATAGCTATAGAGCAGATTCCTCCTCCTTGCCCCCTCTGCCTTTTTTTTTTTTCTTCCTTTTCATTGCTTGCCACTCTCAATCACCATTTGCCTTTGGGATAACAGGTTTTATTAATTTTCTTTGAGTTGAACAAGCATCTTCGATGTAGCTGATTAAAGCTGATTTAAATGAAGTACTTGTATAATTTAATGGACATTCACAAAGTGAACCAGTAGATCATGTTTTTCTCTTAGTACCACTTACTAGAAAAGAGCAACCCATTGCCTCCTTTGTTATCTGTAAAACTTATAACTGCCATCCAGTTTCCTGAAATGTAGTGAATTTCCTTCAAGCCTTGAAGTGGGAGATTTAACTTCTTTGAGTGGAGAAAATTACTTTCCTCAGGGATCATTCAAGGTTCTTTTTTTTTTTAAAGGCTATTTCTTTTCATTAACAGATGGAGCAGATGAAGTGTAAAAGTTGGAGTCTGAATGTTCCTTGGTTGTGAACACCAGCTAACTCTTAAAGTAGCTTGTGTTTGAAATAATTTTCTGTGTTACAGTATTTAAAATTATTGGAGAGGATCTTTAAAAGGCTTAAATATTTTCAGTCTATATAGAATTAAGTAAAAATAGCTGCAGAATAGATAAATCTAACCATATGAGCTTGAAAAATATTAAAAAGTTTTCTTAATTTTTAAAATATTTAAATGCCTCTGATTACTAGTTTTAAGTTGAAAAAAGTAAAGGCATTTTAAAAATGTAAATAACATTTAGAAAAAGTAAATAAAAAAAATCTGTTGAATAACTGTAGAACAACTCATCAAGATGCATAGTAGTGTTTAGAAATTTTTGAGGAAAGTCTTGTTATGAGGAGTTGGAGCTTCCATTTGTTACAACTCCCCTTATGTGTCTGTGACTGGACTCATTTCTTCTTCAGCAAAGACTAGTAACCAGTTGGCTGATTCAGACCAATAGAGATTCGTTTTGGTAGACCTAGGTCACTGTTGCAATGAGGGTTCCAGTGAAGAGGAGAGCAGTAATTGGTATGTCCTGTGGTTACATAAAATCTTTTGCAGTGCTGTTAATGTGATATTTTGCATAGTTGTGCTAACACTCGACTAGAGAAGCTTTTTCAATACAGAATGTTAGCCCTTAAAATTGAGTATTCTAAGTGCCTTGATAGCAGTTCAGAAATCCTTCACTACAAATTTTATGTGTGCTCCTGTTTACCCCTCCTGCTCCAAATTGCTGAAGATGCTGTTTCACATCAAATGCAACTAGTCAGTAATGATCTACATTGTTTCATTTATGTACTTTCTTAGCAGGGCCTTCTCTGCCTTTTAAGTCTTGTTGAAAGTCCTGTGGTCCAGCAAATGAGAGGCTCAAGTTAGACCTGGGCTCTGGGCATGAGAATGATGTGATTTGAGTTCAATACCATTTAGAAAATGTTGCAAAAGAATGGCGAGAACATGTCATAACAGGCAAATGGAGTACAATGAACATTGTGTTGTTTCTTCTTTCTAATAGGTTTATTTAGGATAAAGAAGCTAAACAGAAAGGAAAAGCTTGCATAGTTTAACTTTCCCTTGGTCTCTTTTCCCTTTCCTACTATTCTTTGGACTTAGAGTGGCATGTTATAGAAGAGTTTGATGCTGTACTGAGCTACTTGGTTGAGAATCAGCTAAAAGAGAACAATCATGCAGAGTGCTGAGTGTTTCTTTTCAATAAAAAATTTCTGTCCCATGGGTGATAGAGCAGCTAATACATAGAATCTGTTTAGTACTTGTTCAGTTAATCGATATCATTCTGATATTGTAGCACACAGTACAAATCACGTAATCTGTATTTTATTTTATTTGTAAAGAAAAGGGTATGCACTACCATCTGGTTAGTCTTAATTTTCCTACTAAAATATTTCTCTGATGCTACTTTTAAGTTTAGATGTTAAATAAGTGTGATGTGCTTTCCCCTTACAAACCTATGGCAGGCTTTTTGTAAGTGCTATCACATCATTTAATTTGCAATTATCAGTTCCTTGCCTGATACATTTGGGATGTTAATAGATTTCATATACATTTTTTCATTTCTTCATTTCCAATGAAGGAGGTGTTGAATTGTTTTCTTAAAAGAAATGTTGAAAAAGTCTGGAATACTTAACTCTGCGTAAAAAGGGGCAATACTGACTGATTTGAGATTTCTAGTTTTCTGATTGCACTATCCCTGACTTTACTTGCACCAGCTGTAGATCATGTACGGGTTTGTTTACCATGTAGTGTAGTAATAGCTTTCAGCTGCTAAGACACTGAGTGTTGCTTTTATCAGTGATGTGATTTTGGAAGAAGTGATTCTAAGCTTCATTTGAGGTTAGCATTAGGTTAAATACTTGTATTGATTATCACAGGTACTAGTTACTGCATCTAGACCAAATGGAATTAAACTTGAACTGGCATGAACCTTTAAATGCTGTGATAAGAAGTGCTTTTTTTTTTTTCTTCCCCCCCCCACCCCCGACTTGTCCCTGAAAGAAGAGGTATTATTTTCCTTAAGGAATCATTCCTGTGTTGTTGTGAGCTTGAGTTTTTTGCCCTACTGGGTGGAAAAAACAGATAAGCTGCAGACAAAGTTTTTGTGTGCTTGTCCAGTTCATGACCCAGATCTAACCTGTGAGCAGACCCTCTATAGGTTCCAAATAAGTTTAATTTGCTTTTAACATGTCTGTCTATGTGCAGGCCTTTCAAGTGGCAGATGCTGCAACCACTGTGTGTATTGAACACAATGTAGAAGCACCCAGAAACCACCCATCTCTGTATGACTACAAAACACAGGACAGTCTTGCTGCCAAGTGTGTGACAGAGGGTATTGATGGTCCTTGCTATAGTGACTTCCTTGAATATCATTCAGGGAAAAGGCCTACCTCACCTCTTATCCAAAATATACGTATTTTACAGTCCCCAGTTACAACTGGGACATCCACAGCATTCAGCTGCTTACTAATAATAGATTTGAGCTGCTGTGTAGGCCCCCTCCTGGATCTTAGTAGGGGATAATCTTTCTGTAACCTTTAGATATTCCTCCTGTTTTAATGAAGTAAACTCTTATACAGCCAAAATGGTTTAATGATGCTGTTCTCAACAACCGATTGTGATAACAAGGCAGTACAGCTCAAGTGAAGAACAGAACTTCATTGACAATATGCAGCATAAATACTTGGAATTTCATATGTCTCACAGGAACGTGCACAAATTTAGACTAGCTGTAAGACTTAGAAGCACTGTAGCACTTTACCATGTGATGCTTGGCCAATGCAAAGGTTTATTTCCAATTCTGTTTCACTGACTGCTAAGGAATAGACTCAGTCCTAGCGCAGGGACTGTGGGTGTGAATTCCAGAGGGATTCCTAGGTGGTCGGATCGGGAAGTTTCCTTAATACTGACTCTGAACTTTTATCTCCCAAGTCTCATCAGACATAGTAATTTGAAACTTTAATTCCATTTCATATTAAAGGAATTCCTTAGGGATAGAGCTTTTATAAAAACAAAAGCTTTCCTGCTAAAGGGAAGAGGGGCTTTTCCCAGCTGCTAAAATCAAGCGTGTGCTGTAGTTGCCTGCCTGCCGACAGCGAAGAAAGGCTCGGTCACGCGAAGCAAACGACGGGCGGAATTGTTTGCTGTGTTCGGCGGGGTTGGAGCACGGGCAGCAGAACCTCAGAGATGAGGTTCGCAGCGTCTCACGGTTCGCTGCGTTGGAAGGGACCCAGGAGGATCACTGAGCCCTGCGCAGGCCGTCCCCAGAGTCACACCATGTGCCTGACAGCGTTGTCCAAAGGCTTCTTGGACTCTGCCAGGCCTGCTGCTGCGACCCCTTTCCCCGGGGAGCATCTTCCCAGCCTTCCCAAGGCTGTCGGAGCGCTCCCGCTCCCTCGGGGGTGCGGAGCCAGCCCGCCCCGCCCCGCCCCGCTCTCGGCGTGCCGCAGCGCTGCCTGGNCGCGTCTCCCCGCGCTGCCCGGGGGGCTCCCCCGCCCCGCCGCCCGAGCAGGGCGCCCCGGCCCCGCAGTCCCCGCCGTGCGCCGGGGGAGCGTCCCGGCCGGGCACGGGCGGCTGCTCTTGCCGCTCCACGGTCACTGAAATCGCCCTGTTGGCCCCGCTGGAGGGGCTGTGGGAAGGAAGCCCGGTCCCCTCGAGGGGAATGCCTGCGGAGGTGGCCCGCTGTAGGCGCCGTGTTGTCGCTTTCGGTCGTCGAAGGCGCAGTTTTATGTAGTGTGTGCTAAGATGTGAATGCAGAACCTAAACCCTGCTGCGACAGGGTGACCAGAGTTGTGTGGGTAAACTTAAGAGACAGATGGGGAAGGGGAGCCTCTTTTTTTTTTTTTTTTTTTCCCCCCCTCTCTCAAACACCATAAAGTTTTTCAGATTAATCTAGAGAATAATTTGTGCCTCAGAACGGATATAGAATATAGGTAGGTAGAATTCAGTTAGCTTTACTCAAGTGTGATTGTCACATATGCTCTTCATGCAGAACTTACTTAGATAACATACTGTGTTTATACTATTCCTACAAAGACATCAAGGTAAAATCAAAATATACAGCAAACAGCCAAATAACTGATTATGGTTGCGTGTAAGTAGATTGTGAACTCTGTGTGCTACTTCTTTTTCGGATGGGTATGTTGTTATTCTCTGGAGACTTGTGTATTTGTGATGATTGTTCTTCCCGTAAACTACTATTATAATATGTGAAGTTAAGGTGATTTTTTTTCTGTATGTTGTGATAGTGCATTAAGTGTTTAATAACAGTGATAGTTCTGAACTCAACGGCCTGGAATTCCACTTTATAGATAAGATATTTTTGTTGTTGTTTAATATGGGAAAGTGTAAATAGCATTTTTAATAGTATTTTTATAGAAATACTAATTACATTTGTTTAGTGTAGAATACAAACAAGCACGTTGCAAGTACACACAAGCCATGCTTCAAAATCCTTGATGCTCCCTAGTATTGCCTGACGTAACTCTGATACATCTGAAACCTCTACTGACATATTGTGGTGGAAGGAACCTTGTCTGGTAGAAAGAATTTTTTATGACCAACACTTTTTTTTTCCTATGTTTTTTTCTGTTCTCCATGCTTTTCAGCACAGAGGAGTTCACTCTCTCTAAAACTGAAGTAGTGGCTTTTGCCTGGGAGATGTTGAAAGGGTGAAAACCTACTGACTGTGAAATGTTTAAATATTGTGGTAATGAGAAAGGGCAGACAGTTCAGTTTTATTTATAAAACTTCTGACAGCAGAAGGAAAATGACAGTTCCCAAGTAATAAGGGAACAGCTGTTGATCCTGGGGGGAGCAGTGAGATTGGGGATGCTGCACTTGACCACAGGGTATTTCTCTGTAATGTGGGAGGCTCAGGAGTTTGGGTAAAATTCATAGCAGCAGCTGGGGACACATATTGACGCTTTAACGTGTGTATCATAATTGACTTTCAAAGCTCTAGGTCAGGTGTGGTGACTTTGCTGGGCCCAGCTGATGTGGCCGAATGCAACATGCACAGCTGGGCCTGGCTGGAGCCAGTGCTGGGCCTTGATTTTCACTCCTGTCCCAGGAGCAGGAGCCTGGCCAGCACCAGAGGCAGTTGTGCGTCCTACTGTGTTGGAACAGAGCTCATACTCCAGCTCGTTACTGCACTCGAGTATCAACTCTGTTGTTAGTTGACGCTGTCTCAGGCACTCTGAGGCTGCGGGCCTGAGCTGCCTCTGTGGCCAGGAGTGGAGATATGACTGTCTGTCTGAAGTGTATGTGTGTGCCATGATAAGAACCCTTAGTTATATGGTAGGCAAGGATGTATATCAGTATTTAACACAGGAAATGTCTCTGTGTTTTTCTCGCTTGTCTTTGTCATTTATAAGGTATTTCTTCTTTAACTGCACAATGTGATTTCCTACCTAGTTCTGCCCTGCAGATAAAATGCTAACTTTAGCAAAATTATTAAGGTAATTTCTATGGAGAAGTATTGTCTCCCAAAAATGAAGAAGAATTGAGAAACCCACTCTTACACAAGTACTCACTGGATAATGATGGCTTGACAAAACCAGGTACTCCTTTCTCCATTTTTGCTCATGAAGAACAGGTATTTGGTCTGTGTCTCTGAATGAGAATGATTTGATGAAACCCGACAATAATAAAAGAAGAACAAAATTTCACTCTGAAGTTGTCAGGACTCAGATGGCAAGAAGTGCTTCATGTCTCATATAAAAGGTGACTCCATGGCTTGTGGCAAAGTGCTCCTTGGCATTCCTTTTGATGAGCTGAAGAGGCAGGTCATGCAAACAGCCTTTCTGAATCAGACTCTGGGTGATTGAATAAGGATTTAATTGTAGCTGTGCAGATTTCATAACTATTTTAGTGAAGTGATATATGCAGTTGTTTTGAAGAGATAAATAAGGTGATGTAGTATTTAATGTGCTGTGAGATACATATTTCTGCTGTTTCTTCAAATGGAAATAGGTATTAGTCCTCCTTCAGAACATCTGCAATTGGATTAAAAGCTGCAGTGTCTTCCTTATAGTTTTTGTTGTATGTAAGTACAATCATATTTATTAAGCTGCTGTCATGAATAGGTATAAGAAATAAGGCTACACCCATGGATTAAAAAAATCAGGGACAGTTGAGTAAGTTTAGAGAAGAAAATGTAAAATTATCCATGTTATTAAATGTTTACTCCCTGAAGTGGAATAGAATTGTACCTGAATAGCTCTGGGGTCTTCAAAAAGGTCCTCTGTTTTCTGTTGCCTGAAGCACAGCTTTAAAGTATGAATATAGAACACTATTGTGTGGTGGTGTGATCTGATCAACTGAGAGAAGCTGAGAGGAGTAATCTGCTAAATCTGCATGAAGCTGACTTGTGTTAATTTAAGTAACAAAGTAAACAGGAGTCCAGCCAACCTGATACTATGGGGCATTGCCTTTCATTTTCAGTAAAATTATAGAAGTGCCTTAAAGAAAGATTTATAATAATGGTCTTAATGGTTGGCTTTTTTTGTGGACCGAGAAGTCTTACATTAGGAAAAAAGGAATTGCATGTTGTATTCTGCAACTTCCATTCTGGTTTTGGGAAAAAGAGATTTGACTTCTCTGCTAAGAAAAGTGGTTATGAAAAACTGCTTACTTTGCTTACTTATGTGTGTTTAAACTCCACTTTAATTTTAAAGCATCTAATTCTTGGTGCACAGTATAATTGATTAGAGAAGTGTGAAGGCTTAGAAGGTATTAGTCCATTTTGGTAATTTACTACAGAAACTAATATAAAATATAGGTGACATCTATTATCTGGTTTGAGGTTTGTTTGTTTTACTTATTGCATGGTTTGTTAACCTCCTGTGTATCAAGTCTTGGAAAATATTTACTGTGGGAATAATAAAATTGTTAATGACATGTACAATTGGAAATGGATATAAGAGAGGCAAAGAAATTATGACTAGACTATTTCTAAGATGAGGTGAAGAGAGTGCTGCTTTGCATTATAGTGTCACTTTCATGCTGAAGTTACAGAATACAATAACCAGTGTTTATTGAAATTACTGTGTACAGTAATTTCTTTCTAATAATTGCTTTGGAGGTCAGTGTTATCAAATTATATTTTTTTGAAAATGGTACATTGACTTTGGTCATTAGTTTTGTTTCAGCTAAGAAAATTTCCTTGAATTTGATTTTCGTTTGTAGCAGTGAAGATAATTAACTTGCTTTGCCTGGATCTATGCACAGAAAATACCACACTTATGGCTGTCTAGAGAAAGCAATGGTTTAGTATGCTAACTCAATTTAGGACCTGAAAACAGCATGCCATTTCTCAGTCTTGCATCATTGCTGCTAAAACTGTGTGGTTAAAACTGGAGAAGTTTTATGTATCACAAATAAAAGTTAAATAAGGCTTTTTGCTATCATGGCAAAATAGTGAAACTTTAGTTTTATAAATTAACTGAGTTTGTGAAAGGTGGGATTTAGTGAAATGTTTGGGTGTGGAGGCTTCTTTGAGTCAGAAGTACTTAAAAACCAAAGGTTATAGCAGACATTTGAAGGTGTCCGAAGCTGTGTTTCTTTGGCTGTGACGTAGAAGTTGCGCTTTCATCTTTCTCAGTCTCGGTTGTTATTTTGTGTGCTGTCTTCAGTGGTTAAATTGGAAGACCTGCAGATGCCGTAGAAGATTACAAGTTTCATTGTAATGGGTGTCATACTAGAAGTTGATTTGAGAGAATTTGAAAATAAAGGCAAGCAGACTGCGAAATGAAATAGGATGAGTTGAGAGAGAGGTAAGGGAAGAAAAAGGAATCCAATTCCAAAGATTTGCAAGGTGGAAANGGGGGGGAATGGTAATGAACTGAACCGGAGTAGACTGAATTCTTAGATGCAAAGGCGGTTTTCTTCCAGCTGTTCATAGCTCACAGGTTCAGCACCACATGCATTTAAAGAACAGCCAAATCATCTCAGCCTTTAGGAGTTTTGTATAGTCTGACAACTCACAGGCACAATAAAAAGTGGATGGTGTAGAGCTTTGCTGAGGTAGAGGTGGGGTGAATCATCAAGGTTGTAAAGGTTAAAGAGAGTTACGGAGCTCACATTTATGAAAACGTTTTTTTTAAAGTAAGACCAACATCACTAAGGAATGAGTTGTTAGAGTAGCTGCCTGTAGACTTTTATAATGCCTAATAGTACAGGCTCTGCATTTGACTCATTTGTATAGAAAGTTGCTGCTTACACAGAATGAGTTGGTACCTTTCCTTATTTCCTCTTAGCAGGGGAAAAATAAAAACTCACAGCATATGGCTTTACTACACTATTGCAAATACAGTTATGAATTATGTCTATATATGTTTTATATATATATTTTTTGATTTATTGATGGACTGTGCAGAGCTTCTCAACTCCAAGTTCTCATGCTAAAACAAATGGAGTTGTTCTGAACTGAAAGCTCCTGCTGTTGTCTGGATTGTTTCTGACGCTGTTAAATGAAGTGGCTTTGAGGATGTGTATTGGTTAGTAATTGTCATGAATGCTTTGAGTGGCATTTAAGTTATATGGAATAAAACTTCCCTCACCTATGATTTCCAGGTGCTTAGATTTTGTGATGTAGAATGTTCTTTATCCTGGAGTTGTTCTGTGGATAAATTGAGAATGGAGGGTTTGTGTCCGATCTGTGACCCTGAAGGCAGATAAGAGTATATGTGGACATTGTGTCTGAAGTTCCCAATTGCTCCTAGATTGACTTTTTTTTTTTCTTTTTTTTTCAGGCTGGAGCTCTTGATTTATTGAAGGAGCTTAAGAATATTCCCATGACCCTTGAGTTGTTACAGGTATGATTGTCTTCTTGTTGTTGCAAATCCTAATTCTGTAATGGTGAAGGTGGAGCCGGCAAATTTGAAAGAAAGTTGTGCTATTAAGTAAATTTCTAGGTAGAAAGTCCTTGGAAGCATCAGTTTTGTTATATAGTAGTCTTGATTCACCCTAGTTTAGGACACTTAAGTGTTTTCTTCCACTAGCATGCTATTAAAACTTCTCTTTCAGTTAAGTTGAAAGTAGTGAATTTTGGCATGGGCAAAGGGAAAGCGCTACTTGTGAATTTACCTAACGTTGAATCTTGTGTTCTTACTCTGTGATGTGTTTCCTTCCTCCTGAGGGAGAATAGACCTGATTATAGCTGATACCATCTTTTCTTACATAGTTCTAGTTTTGGATTGTGAGGAGAAGCATAGTTCATAGTTTCAGGCAAGTTGTATTTGACACTCCATGCCCCCCCAGCTCTTGAGTACTGTGTTTCTTAAAATACACTCTTTTACTCTCCTGGGCTGGAGTGATGGAGTGGTACAATCTTTCACAGCAGCCTGCATGTTCTTACTAATGTTGGTTATATCTACTTTTCTAACGCAGTATTTAACATGTATTTATAAATTCTTGAAAAAAGTACACTGACTAAACTTTATTTGCTTGTCAAGTTTCAGAGTTTGTCACATAATTCATCAGTTAATGGCTTTTGTTCCCAAGTAACCAGATATTCCCATATGTGAAAATTTTCAAATGGTAGAGATAAATCTAAGACTTGATTTGCTCTGGTAGCCACCTAAATTAGATGAGACTAAAAAGTAACTTTTTTCTAGGTGGCAATTAATGGTCACAGATACAGAATTAGCCATAAAGTTTAAATCTTAAAAGTGTCAATAGCAATTCTCGATTCATGCATCCTTAGTAATAACTTAGTAGGTTATTGCCAGTATTGTTTGTGGCAGAAAACAGGAAGTTTAAAATGTCACCTTCATGCATGAATTGAAATGGTTGATAGAACTGAAACCATCTCCCTTATGTTCAGCCTTCTTCCTTAAAAAAACCCAAACTCAAAACCTCACAGGAAAAATGCCCCACACGAAACAAGAACAAAACCCAGAAAAACCTTCTGTTAACCTGATTCTTTGCAGTCTCTTTGTGCAGGTCTTAATGCAAAGTATTTGTGTAATAATGGGGGAGGGTGGTGGTGGTTTGCCTTTGAAATGAAAAATCTCTCTGCAAGTGCTCTCACCATTCTGTAAATGCTTCTGTTCAAACTTGTTCTGGTTAATGTGAAGTGTAAGACTAAAAAGAGGCACTTTACACAGAACACCAGAACAGTTTTATCTGAGAACCAGAAGGATCTGAAGAATATACACATAGATAACTGATTCTTTTTTTAGTTACAGTAATAATGCTAGTAATGTTATCAACAGAGGAGTACTCTTAGTCATGCAGAACAAACTTAATTGTCAGCCTTTTGGAGTACTTGTGTGACCCAGACTTAATTTATGCAGGGCTGCATATTAATACTGTCCAGTTTTCTATCCTACTTGAAAGAGGTGTATTTGTTCGCATCCATATGACAGGTACCTGTTTTCAGCGTGAAATAATATCTGCAGTAAAAATTGTTTTTAATCTGCGTTAGAGCAGCACCATATGAGTTTCTAAGAAGATCTCTTGGTGCTACAGTAGATCTGAAGGGATCAAGTGTTTTAGCATAGTGTGTTGATCATGGTAGGACTTAGCAAGTTTTTCTTAAATGTCTGCTTCTGTGTTCAAGACAGCTCTACATAAGATTGCATTTAGCAA
This sequence comes from Formicarius rufipectus, assembly GCA_013399695.1. Classification (NCBI taxonomy): domain Eukaryota; kingdom Metazoa; phylum Chordata; class Aves; order Passeriformes; family Formicariidae; genus Formicarius; species Formicarius rufipectus. Next base: position 153,246 of record VXAU01003153.1, on the reverse strand, counting down.
CATGTTTAGACTCTAAGTTACATTATTTTACCTGAGAGTTTTATAAATACATCAAGTTTGATGTAAACTTTCCGTGTTGGCCTCCCAAGTTTGCTTAAGCAGTGAAGGACTCAGAGCAAGAGTTGAAATGCAGAGTAATTGCTTGCATTGCACTGGTAGTGGATTACTAGTGTGCTAGCGTCAGGAAGGGTGATGACCACAAGAGAGAGTGGGAGCACTAGCTTCCTCTGTGTAGATGTGGGATGGAAGTGACAAGTGTACTTCCACACCTATTTTAAGAAGTTTTGAAAGCTTCCTACATTGAGAAAAGCACTCTTACCTGATGTGATAGTTTTGTTATTCCTCAGTAATAAAAGAAGTGATGATTTTTTGTGTGACATGACTGCTTCAGTCTGAGTTGGTGAGTCCTCTGAACAGTTTACAGGTATGTGGAATGGGAAGGTGCATATCAGTGATCTGGACTTGTGCTTGTGTCTTATGTCTTTCTTACCAGATTGCTTTTCACAGAAAACTGAAGTAGTTATAGACAATAATGTGACTGTGTCATATCTAACAAGTTTTATGTAAGAGAGCTGATCCTTGCTCAGCCAGGCAGGGAGCCAATAGCCTTCCTCACACGTGATCCATCCAGTGGTCTGAATTGCAAATCTGTTTAGCAGCCACACAGTATTAAAGGCATCGTGTCCCTGGTGCTAATTATGGGTAGTGTGCAGCTAAAGAGCAAGTGCCACAGACAGGCTTTATTTTAACAAACAGGTTTTACTGGAAATTGCACACATGTATGCAGAATGAGGCTGTCAGGTACAGCCCTTGTCAGTGTCTTCATGCCAGTTCACTCGTAAGCTGCAAGACCTGAGAACCTGCAGGTGGCTATTTTTCAGCAGTTGATTTGGTTCTGCTTCGGTCGACGTTGGTAACACCTGTACTTGTTTCAGTGGTTACTTTTCTTCCCCACTGTGTTCCTTATCTTTTCTCATTTTTTCTCCTTTAGAAAGAACTTGCTGCCACCGTATGCTTTTGAGTTGAGTTCAGTCGTAGGATACTTCTACTCACTGTTGCTCATACCCACTGAAGGCTGCTTTGCTTATAGCTTGAATGCTTCAGGGGTGAAAACGTGTCTTATGCCATCTTTGACTGTCTTTACTTCTTAAGCAGATGAAAAGTGCTCTCGAATTTGAAGTGGGGAGGAATGGAGTTTTTCACTTAAAAATGTCTCTCATAAGACCAGCTCCATAGACAGGAAGACTGAGGAAATTTCAGGTGCTGTCAGCTGGTGTGTCATTATAACAAAGTCATTTTGAGAATACAACACTTATCTTTTGCAATTACCCATGTTACTTAGCTTGCAAATAAATCAGTAAATCATCTCATCCCCTCTCTTCAGGCAGACCAGTTCAAGCGCTCTATGAAAGCAAACAAATTATATACTGCCTTAAGCAAGCTGACTGTTTAGACAGTTACCATAGTCTTTCTCTCCTGTATGATAGAGGGCTAAATTAATTTATCCAAATTATTTTATTAGTTTTGAGTTTTACTTGAGTTTTTGGATTTTACTTACCTAAGTAAGTCTGTAAGATTGTGTTTTCTAGGCGTCAGTTGAGGGTTGGGGTTTTTTTGTAGATACCTTTTTCTCATTCAGATACAGTATTTTATGAATTTTCAAGGACACATTACTCCTTACTGTCTGAACTTTGTGTTGAGATTAAGTGTTCAAAATTTCAAGAGAATTTGCCAGTACTGTTAAGCTGAGTGAGCAGACTCTGTCTTGAAATACTTTTGATTCAGGTGAGTAACCATCTGTTTTCTTTAATTCAAATATGTGTTTAGAGCTGATGCTCAGACCTGAGGTTATTTGATGTGGGTTTTTTGGCTGAAATAGCTACTGAATATTTCAGTATGTTTCCAGTCATTTAGCATATCCATGGTGCCTCAAAAAGTGTTGTGTGGGTTGTCAGAAGTAATTTGCAGGAACAAATCTTTTCCATTTTTAACGAGCAACAAAGATTTAAATTTTCCTTTAAAGGAGAAGGAAATTTATGATGAACTATTGAAAAAGTAAGTAGAATAATTTATATTTAGTGAGTCCTGTAAATGGTAATGCAAGAAAACTGAGCATCTTAAGAACAATTGAAAAAATTTAGTCATTTGTCAAATATGAAACAATAATAAAATCCTTATTTGTACTGTTAAATGCTCTTCTCATGTGAATCTGAAAGTGGGAAAATTTTCTACTTGTTACATGAACGTGTTAGTCATAACTCTTTTAAGATGTTGCTGTTGAGCTAAATTTATGTCCTCATCTTCCGAGATTTAGAAGGTGTGAATTGTAAAATTACTCTTCTGTTCACTCTGTAGATGGCAGTAGTGGCAAAGGCTTAAAGTCATTTGCTGTCTTGGTCTTTTCAGAAAGAGGTAGGCTAGGCCATTCTTTAAAATCCTAAACACAGAGTTCTGTTACTATCTAAAGTCAGAAATCTCTGCTAAAGATTTTAAAGAATCTCAGTATGGTCAAAATTTTTAGGGGACTTAAAATGTGCTTGCTCCCGACTGGTATTACAACTTTGTGCACAGGCATTGCTAAATGGGACTTCTAAGAGTATGCTGTCTGTGAAGCAGTTAGCAAGCTTCTGATCATATCAAAATATAAGTACAGTCCTTAAGCCTCCTACCCACCTCCACCAGCTCTTCCCCCCCTGCTCTTCTGTGTTGGAGACAAATGGTAATACTGTTGTTTGGGGTTTTTTGCAATGTCTGTGTTGTTAAAATAAGTTATATAGTCTTGCAGCCTTTCATCCTGATAAGCTGAAAAAAATCACAAAAGCAAAGAAGAAAAGATATTTAAAAAAAAACTGTGATCAAGTACTACCTTATATATGTTTGCTTGTTTAATTATCTTCATGTCACTTTCTACAGAGTATATTTCTGTTTCTTTTTCAGTCTACCAGAATTGGAATGTCAGTGAATGCAATACGCAAGCAAAGCACAGATGAAGAGGTTACATCTTTAGCAAAATCTCTTATCAAGTCTTGGAAGAAACTGTTAGGTATGGTGAAACGAACTTTCCTGGTCTTACATGTTTTGACTCTATGTAGTCTTGATGCACATCCTTGAGACTGCCTTGCTTAAGATATATTTGTGCTCCAGTGTAAGTGTTGAAACTTTGCACTAACATAACTGGTTTTTACTCTCTGACTGTCACCAGTGCATTACTGTGAGGGTGTAGTGAGAGAAGCAGTTAATACATTTTATTGAGGCTGGCAAGCAGTAGGAAATCAGCTTCTGTGATGTGATTCATATCTCAAGTCTCGTTGGCTGCAGTTGTGAGTGACTATACTGCAGTACTATGCACTAACAAACCTGTTCTTGACTATTTCCTTTGTCAAATGTAACAAGTATTCTGAAGAACTGGTGCTAAATCTCATAGGGGAGTGTGGAGGCTTTGAAGTTTGGTTCTGAATGATTTGTGAAGAAAAAAAAGTAAATATGATGCTAAAAATCTGTTAGAACTTATAGGTAGTGAGAAATAGATCTCCATCTTCTAAAACCTTCATAATTTTAAACAGCTTACTAATTAGTGAGTTAGTGCTTTTTATTTAATTTCCCTTACAGCAATTAATGCAGCTGAGGAAACCTTTCTGTTAAGGTATTTTCCAAGGGTATTTGGTAGGACTTAATATATTTGAAACCAGTCAAATCTCAAACTGTGTTCAGATATTTTTGTTCATATCCTGTGCTCCACTGTACTTTGTTTCTTTGTATCTATGTTTAGGTAAACTAAGATTTAGGAAGCTGAACATTTTGAAATAGAAAGCAGTTTGTTATGCATTAAATATTTACCATTCTGTCTAGAAAAATGTGCCAAATACCAGAAGGTGTTGGTGTCCCATGCCACTTAGCTCGGCCTTATTTTTTCATCAGTTAGGAAGTATTTTATCACTTTTTATTATTGTCTTGTAAATGATGTAGAAAATACTCTGACTGTAGAAATGGATAATTTGCCACAATTTTCAACTTTTATGTTCTAGTAAGAAGTAAGAGCCTGTACAGCAAACTTTTTTTAACCTATCTTAAAAAGGCTAGACAATAATAAGGATGTTAATTTTAGTAGTTAAATGTAGTTAATACTGGACATGCTGATAAAATACCTTTAAAATCATAACGACTTTTATTATAAATTATATGCACATAAAGAATCTTTGTATAGGATCTGATCAGAGTTAGCTGGTAATTAGTGAAAATAATGTACCTTTTAAATTTCCACTTTAATCTTGAAGTCCAACTTTATTATATCAGTGCATAAGAATGGTAAGATACATAAGGGGAGAAATGAACTTCCATTTTAACTTCAGTTACTTTAAAGACTTCTAAAAGTAGCAGCTGGATTGAGTGATCTAACTCTCAAGTTATTAATCTAAATATATAAAAAAAAAAAAATCAGTGTTGTGCAGTTTATTTTTTTTTTCCCTATGAAGTTCAAATTTTTGATACTGCAGCATAGTTAGGCAGCAAAGTATACTTCATATACAAAGAGGAGATATTCTCTTTTCCAACAGAATTCTCAGCTTTTGGGAGTGTTCTCAGATGCTGCTCCTTTTGGGGAGTGGGGGACCTGCCTGGTTATTGATGTCCTTTGACCAAAGAATTTGTTATTTATTTGTTGAGACAGTAAAAATAGTTGTCTCTTTTTTTTTTTTTTTTTTTTTTTTTTTTANAAAATAGTTTTTTTTTTTTTTTTTTTTTTTTTTTTGAACACTTGAGTATCTTAAGTCAGTCAAATGTGTTAATATATTGTTACTTAAAGTTGACTGATGTGTAAGTGTTCAAACATTGTGAACCATGGGGAGTTCATGCTCTACAAGTCAGGAGCAAGAATGTTGCCTGATGGACATGGCCGGTCAATCTGGGTGTAGGCTACTTCTGAAAGGGGTGGTCCTGACTTCCCTTCTGCACAGGCACCTCTTTGCACCCCCGTGTGCCACAGCTAGTGCTCTAGTGGCTATCCCAGACCAGTGCTGGGAACTGACCAGTTGGAAACTAATTGTTTAGGTTATTTCTTCCGGCTTAACTGGCTCAACTATCTTT